>NJDC01001516.1:64144-98073 GCA_002245475.1 Calephelis virginiensis
TATTCCTAGGAAGTTGATAAAATCTACCTTGATTTTATCAACTTCCTAGGAATAAAAAAATGATAAATTTTGTAATTGGAAGTCACATATTGTGTTGGTGTTGGACTAAACTTCATGAGGTCCCGAGTTCGATCGAAAAAAATTGCTTGGGACTGGATATGCGCCAGGTTGGCGATAGGCTTGCCACCTATCACATTGTGAGACTTAGTGTTTTCGGCTAGTCGTGAGTGCCTTGGTTGTGCCTCTGCCTGACGCTTCGGGAACACGTCCATGAAGATACTTACCTACTTTTTTACTTACTTAGGTATGTATATGTGTTAAGACGAATAAGAGAAGTGTCGGGCTTAAATACTACTATAATATTTTAGCGTATCATTCCTGTTTTTTCCGTTTTGCAATATGGTTTTCCTATTGGGGGAAATTCTGTAGTATTAATAAGAAAAGCATTTTTTTATGGTATTGAAAGGCAAGCAAGCAGACAGATTTCCTGATGGTAAGAAATTCACGCCGCCTAGACACCAAAGGTGGTAATGGTGCATTGCCAACCTAAGGCCGCGTTGTCAGACCTCGAGCAAACGTAAACTTACCGGCTACTTACGTCGCTGAAGCTAGCCAACAAAAAAGATAATCAGAGTAACCCTTTCGCTGCTACTGCAATTAAATAATTATAGTTGAACATCATTTTTATTTTAACGGTTTAAAAGCTTTAAATAATGAAATTAACATTATAGTTATATAACTATAATGTTTGCTACTCTGTACTCATTCATCACACCAACATCCAACTCTAGCACCAGAGGCATACGCCCACTACAGAGGTGTAAGTGATTTACTTCTGAGAAAATTTAAAAAAATAAAAAAAAACTTAAAATGTTGCGTCGCCGAGATTGTCGGTACCGGTTATTATTTGTGGTGTCATAAGCTGTAGACTCACCAATTTCCACGTTTCTAGTTCAATGCAAAAAAATTATTGTACTCTAGACATTAAAAAAATTAAATGATTAGTACATTATATTTGGCGATTAAATCTAAAGAAGAATGTTAAAGAAAACAAGCCCCATCAATAAAAAGCCTTGTCAATATAACTATAATGGTAATTTTATTATTTAAAACTTTTAAACCGTTAAAGTAAAAATGATGTTCAACTATAATTAATTAATTGCAGTAGCAGCGAAAGAGTTACTCTGATTATATTTTTTGTTGGCTAGCTTCAGCGACGTCGGCTACCTTACTCTCCAAACCGGAACACGTCATAACTTTATGGCGGCAAGAATAGGTAAGGCGGTGGTACCAATGCGGGTGAGTCGCTGCGAAACTTTACCACCTAGTCATGTTAGTGACGGTAAGCCTATGCTCGACTTTTACGAGCTGCCTGATAGGAAAGCAGCTGGTCTGCATAGGTTCTGCAAAGGAGCCCAGACCAACACGGGAAATATTATATATGTAAAAGTCAATTGTTGATTGTTAATCTCGTGTTCAAGTCCAAGGAAGGTTTAAAAGATAAGAAAAACTGCTAGGAAACTGGAAAAACAACATTTTAAATTTTCCTATACAAATTGAACAGATTGAACGAAGTTCGCCGGGAAAGCTAGTAAATAATAAATTATTTGTAAGTAATAATTTTTATTAATTTATTACAATTTAGATATCATAGTTGCTGAGGAGTTTCTTTTGCCGTTTCTTCCCCTGCCTGGCTAGGTTTGGAAAAGGTTGTAATACAAGGAAGATAGGCTGTAATCCTGATTGCCGGGGAGTTTGTTTTGCCATTTCTTGTCCTGACTGGTTAGGTTTGGAAAAAATGGCAATATGTGGTACTAAATTTATATACATTTTAAAATAGTTGTGATTAATAATTCAAATTTTAATAAATATAAAAGGAAAAAAATAATATTAAAACATTATTAAAACATATATACATGTATCATTAAATATCTGATTTCTTATAAATATCAAAATATTTGCCCATGACACCACAATGTTGTAGAATATGTTGGAAAGCTCAAATAATTTTGTAACAACTTTTTAACACACATATTCTGCAGATAACTAATATTTAGGGGCTAATGATTGGTCTCAAAATATATTATGGTCAAAATTGTGCACTATCACACACTCTTAGACCTTGAGTTGATTTTCACCTCATTCAAAGGGGTCATATTTTACTTAAAAGTTATCTCTTTGATGTCGAACCGATGAGACTATGAGTACTATGGAACAGGCACAATTGCAACTAATCATATTCTGAACCGCAAAAGCTAACAACAACATCAAAATATCAAGGTATTGAACAAATATTTACTTATGCCAGAAAAACATTCATTTATTTATTTTAATCTTCTATTGCACTATAGTAAATGTACAAAGGCGAATTTAGTGCCACTTCTAAGCTTTTTCCCCCTTTTTACTCTACACATACAACTAGCGGTTGTATGTGTAGGGTAGTAGGAGTATAATAACCACTCCAGTGCTGGTATACAAAAAAAATGAAAATAAAAAACATTTGACATACTACTAATTGTTACATAAAGATAATGTAAAAGAAATTTTGAACATAATCCTGAAGGTTTTGAATTTAATTGAAATGATTAATTTTGGGTATGCATTTACTGAATTGTGAATTCCAAAATTAATTACAAAAAAAGTATAATATTCAATCTAAATCATTTATCAGCTAATATAATGAAACAAAACCTTACGGTCTCATCTGTCCATTCTCGATAAACTCCAACAATTAACAGGCTAATATACAATAATGCTGTTCTACTAGCAAAGCCAGCCAAGTCACTAATAAGCTCATGCAAAAGTATTAGTGATTACTAGTAAAAGATTGGAAAATGTTACATGGATGCTTTGATCCCATAATTACCCTTTTTAATTCTTGTGTTTGACTGTCTGATTAAATATACAAAATATTCAAGATTTTTTTTATGTATCTAGAGTCTAGACAATTGGTAGATTTTTATGTATTGACGTGACAATAGGACCACCTCTTTTGAATGAAAAACACTTTATTAAAAGTTAACAAATGACAGAGAAAGTGACAAATATTAATAAAAAAATACAGGTGTTGGACATATCATCATAATCTCCTTTTAAGAGGCAGTAAAAATATAACTAGCTGAACAATAACCTGCCGACGATGCTAGCATAGCCTAGTTATGAATAAATAACCTAATAAATGATTGTTACCTATCTTCTCAGACCAATATAAAAGTACTTTTGGTAGTACCACTTCTGTGTTATGAGTGTGAAGATACTTTTTTTTATAGTAATGACAATTTCAACTAAGATATTACCAGATATCCTCGTCTTAGTACAAAATCCTGGATAGGCTGTTGAAATAGTCATATTTAGTGACCTTTGGAAACTATCAAAGCAACTACAGTTATTATGAATTGGCAACATTAATTGCCGTCAGAGGCAAAATAACTATTGATTGTTTCGACTTTATATACATACAAACATATCTTCAATCCAAATCCCTTTGCGGAGTAGGCAGAGAGATTCAAAGTGCCTAATCTCACAATTCCTGCAGACCTTTCTCTCTTCCTCCACATTCATTAGCCTTTTTATTCAAACAAGCTGGTTCCGTAAACTCTTGACACCATCCTTGGATAACACCCGAGCAGTTTGATCATGGCATGTTAACCTAGGTCTCCTTGTTAATCTTTCATCTGCCACTTTTTCAACATTAAGTTAAGTCTAGCATGTTGACTCAAAATTTTGCTTTAAAATGCTGGGTAAGCCAGCATTGCATTCGCACTATTCACTGCTCACAGTCTTCTTTCTACATTTGTGGTGTACCTTCAATCCCTGCTTAAAGCACAGCCAGCACTATCACTTGTTCCAGCACTATATCATCAACTACAACTCTTACATCAGGTACATTAGTTTTGACTTTGTTTAGTGCAAATCAATTTCAATTAATTTTATGATTTTTAATTAGACAATTACTTTAATTACTGTTGACAGTGAAGTGTTTCAGGTACCTTACCTTTTCATGATCAATGACTAACTTAAATTATTCTTGGTGGTATGTAGTACAAAATTTTAGTATGCAAGTGACATTTTGTGGTTAAGTTAAGATGCAATACTAAACTGAATTAGTAAGTTTCTTAGCTAGAATTACTGTGCCCACCTTATCTGAATTCGCTTTGCATGCCCTACTAATTAAGTTTGTCTTTATAAAAATCATAAGGTTGATAAATGCTCAATATATGTCCCATTGTTGATTCAAGATAATATTTGATTATATAAGATATGACTATCTTGGTCAGCGCTGCCAATTTAGCGCTTTTAAAGCTAGACATAGGACTCTTTTGGGTCAATTAAATCTTATTTTAACCTAAAAACCCGGGAGACCAAGGTTTACGTTCCATGATCAGATCACTTAGGTATTATCCAAGCGTGGTGTCAAGAGTTTCCAAAACCGGTGTGTTTGTATGAAAAGTGTGATGAATGTGAAGGAAGCCAGACAGGTTTTATCAGGGTTGTGTGGTCTGGCATTTGATACTCTCTGCTTACCTCGTAAGGGACTTTGCGTGAAGATATGTATGTATATTCAAATGCTATAAAATTCTAAGTGTCATTTAGCATAATATGATTTACTCATAAATACCTGCTGCTTGACAGATTGTTAAATTTACTCACTAGAAGCACTTGAAGTTAGCAAAACTTATTGCAAATACCAACCTATCCAAATGTGGAATTCAATTTAATAGCACCAATGGCAAAACAGACACTACACGGAATCCTTTTGGGCTAAAGTCCATCATTCCAACTGGATTGAATAGGTACTTGCCCCTTACCAAATTTCTTTGCTGTAGCCTACCAGAAGAGCTGTTAGCTGAAATCCAGTCCAACAAAAGATATAGGAATAAACTTTTATATATTTCACAAAGAATTTGCATCAGGCACTTGTAACGAATCTATATAATACTAAAATTTAGCACCGGATCAGATATAGGTAAGTAGGCGTTTTTGTGTTCAGGGATGAAAACGTTATCCTTTAAAAGAATTAATATTTTGAAAGAATTAATTCTTTCAATAATTATGTGTCTATTTGAACATTGTTAACTTTAATTAACTATTTTCATGTTGTGAGTTTAGTGACTGAATGACTAAACTTATCTTATTCATTTATTGTTTGTTCCAGTGTATTAATCAGAAGGAAGGAATCAAGTTAAGAAGTTACGTATGAAGTCAAAAACCCGAATTCGATTTCAATAAGTAAGGAATCAACCAACATTCACAAAAATGAGCATATTCTAGATTTTCCTGGATTCCATTTCAGGTCTAGCATTGGTGAGAAAGGGAGCGTCTCGCAAGTACGATTTTTCAGCACATTTTTTTTTTACAATCGGTTCAGTAATCACGAAGAAATCGATAAAAAGTAAATAGTCGAACATAAAACTTCCCTCCTTCCCTTCTCAAAGTCGATTTAGACAAAAAAACAAAGCCTCAGGTCGCTAAAAATAAAACAATGGTTGGTTTAAATTTAAAACATACAAGAAATTCAAGAAAAGTAAAAATATTTTCCCGCCGGTAAATTTAACGAGCTCCTGAACGTGGCATGTCAATCATAGTAATTGACAGGCCGAACGTCTATTTTGGTCCTAATCCCGGACAATGTACCTATTAACCAAAATTGTATTCTCTCAAGTACACATAGGTTTATTTTGATGGTAACAAAGAATTATTATCATTATCTGTCAATAAAGTAACCTCAAAATGCAAGATCAACAACATAACGTGGGAATGACAATTTCCCGTAAAATATAAATAAAACATACACAGAGAGTAAAATCATATTTTAAAACAAATATAAGAAATTGTAACTAAATAAACGTAGCGTCTATGAAAACATGATAGAAGAGTATCAAACGGCCATTTTCACGGCATACGTAGGAGTTGAGCAATATTATTTAAAAGTAGAATCTTACCCTTTCGACGTCAACTTCAGAGCCAGTGCATAGTCTCTTGCCACTACCACCGTTGTAAGCCATGGTACACCACAATACAAACACAAATCACAACGAAACGCGTTAGCTTATACCGAGCGCGAGTACACCTTCCCTTCCAAAGGTTTCAAGCGAACTGAAAGATCGAATAATTTGAGATTGGAACTTTTGTGAACGAATGATAGAAGCAAAAGACTTCGCAAGTCATTCGTGACCATAGATATTTTTGTATCACAACTACAGATAATATTTAAAATAGCAAGCACATATGATTTCTATATTGTTTTCCATTTTTAATTTATAAAAATAAAATATTTTGACGAACTATATCACATGTTTTACGAGTATATGGTCTATTTCATGTAACAAAGGCAAATACTTGCTTTACATTTTTTAATTAAAGTAAACAATGCATACCTAACTAAATACACTTTATTGTGCATCTATATTTACAAAATGAACTCGGTTGTTTCATATAATTTAAGAAACGCAACGGCAGTCTTATAGCTTCGGAGTGGTCTGAGCCGAGCAACCTTAGGGTGAAGAGGACAAACTATGTATTTAAAAGTAAGGTACAGGCTTCATTTAACAATTATACACTGAACTAAATTCTATATAGGAAATCATGTCTTTCATAGATTTTTAAATTATACGTATGAGTTCGGCGCCATTGTGATACATTTTTGTCTCAGTTTTTTCTTATACGAATTGAGTAAAATTCGTCAATTTTGCTGGCGTTATGTTTTACTACAGTGCAAAAGTAATGAAAGTACATTTGGTTTTAACGGATTTAGGTGGAAATAAGTGTATCATGTACTTGTTCATGAACGCCAATTCTCAAAAGATGAGTTTAGGTAAGGATGCCACCGCTTTACTGAAGACCCTGTTACAACATTCTATGACGACGACTACGACAGTCAGTCAGAAAAACGACTCAGTCAGTCAGAAAAACGTGTACCTAGTTCTCTTAATCTATGGTCTTGACAGATGCTAATGTACTTGCAAAAATTTAAAGCCATCTGAATTATTTTAATTGGAATTCTCTAAGTTACTTAACTCTTTCTCTGAGTTAACTAATTGAAATAATTAACTGATACAAAAGACATGGTAGCATGGCCTAACGGTTTTAACCGGTCCCAGAGAAGGGCACATTAACTAATAATAATGAGTTTTCGCGCCATCGTGAATAAAGATGGTCGTAGTTTTTTCGTAATTATTGAACTTCATGTAAATATATGAGTAAAAGTTTGTTCAGTTAAACTGCACAAGTGAAATATGTATGAAGAAATTAGTGAACCGTGTATTTTCTCGTTGCCGCCAAATCTTACAAAGTGAGCTTGAGTAAAGTGACCACCACTTTACTCAAGACCCTGACGTGACTTTGTAAATAGTGACTAATGACCATTTAAGAATAATTAATACGGAAGACGTGGCAGCACGGCCATAATGTCTTAGCGGATCCCAGAAAGGGGCAAATTAACTTAAGAAAAAATAACAAAACATTATGAATATTGAATAATAAGAGTTTTGGCGCCATCGTGAATGAAGATGATCGTATTTTTTTCACAATAATTGAATTTAGTGTAAAATATGAGTAAAATTAGTTAATTTAGGTGGGAATTAGTTTGATTTTGTTCAGTGAAAGTGCACTAATGAAATAATCATGAAGAAATTAGTGTATCGTGAATTTCCTCGCTGCCGCCAAATCTCATAAACGAGCTTGTGTAACGAAACCACCGCTTTACTCAAGATCCAGACAAGACTGTGTAAATAGTGACTAATGACTGAAATAAGGAATTAATATAGAAGACATAAATTGAAAATATATACCTAACAAGAAAAATATTTATTAATACGGAATACGTGGCTGTATGGACACTGATCGTTTGCCTTTCCCCGACTGGGATAAAATTAAAAAACAAAGAAGATTGGCGGGAACGGTCGGAGGGGGAAGGCGCGCTTTTCGAGGGTTCCCTCCAATCTTTAAGCTAAAAATGTGTAATATAATGTAAAAATGTATAATTTGTAAATTAATTAAAGTGTAAATATTACTAAGTTGTGTGTAAATGTGATTTAGTAAATCCTATCCTATTAATATTATAAATGCAAAAATTTGTAAGTATGGATGTATGGATGTTTGTTACTCTTTCACGCTCGAATGGCTGAACGGATTTGTCTGAAATTTGGAAGACAGATAGATTGTGACCTGGATTAACATATAGGCTATTTTTAATCCCGATCGCACACCGGATTTCTGTGAAAACGCGGGCGAAGCCGCAGGTAGCAGCTAGTAAACTATACTAGTGAAAGACTATTGTAGAGTTTTATCACGACAGAAGAGGCAGAGGCCTAAACAAGAAAGAAATTTGAAGACGAAACTAGAAAAAGACTTGAAATATTAAGATATGGGTTTATTACATAATATAAGACTAGTATAAAATATAGAGGTAAAAAAAAACAATATTAAAAATACTTTTTGCACTGTCGTAGAAGTTTTGGCGCCAACATGAAAGAAGATGATTTTGGTGTTCGGAATTTTAGTTTTATAATTTGTGTGAAAATAATCGTAATTCAAGGATGTGACGTACTATAAAACAAATTAACGGAGAAACATAATATGTAAACTTCAAGAAATTAAAACTAAAGACGTATTGAAGGACTCAAATAAGCTTTGTCTTAGTGAAGGAAATGACTTTTAAAAAGGGGAAGACAATATGATAAGAAACTGAAGAAATGAATTTAAAATTTTAATATGAAAAAGAATTTATTATTACGGCAGACGTGGCAGCATGGCCTAAAGGTCTTAGCCGGCCCCAGAAAGGGGCAAATTAACTTAAAAAAAAAGTTTTGGCGCCATCGTGAATGAAGATGGTCGTAATTTTTTCACAATTATTGAATTTAGTGTAAAATATGAGTAAAATTAGTTAATTTAGGTGGGAATTAGTTTGATTTTGTTCAGTGAAAGTGCACTAATGAAATAATCATGAAGAAATTAGTGTATCGTGAATTTCCTCGCTGCCGCCAAATCTCATAAACGAGCTTGTGTAACGAAACCACCGCTTTACTCAAGATCCAGACAAGACTGTGTAAATAGTGACTAATGACTGAAATAAGGAATTAATATAGAAGACATAAATTGAAAATATATAACAAGAAAAAGATTTATTAATACGGAAGACGTGGCTGTATGGACACAGACCCTTTGCCTTTCCCCGACTGGGATAAAATTAAAAAAAAAAAAACTTAAAAAAAAAACTGACAGCAGTGTAATGAAACGTTCATATAAATATAAGTTTTGAGCGGAGTGCTTATTTTTTACAGATTGAATTTGAAGAGATTTTAATCATTTGTGCACTTAAATATATCTAATATGAGTAGTAATAATGAAGAGCCGGAAATTGAATATAATGATAGTTCTGAAACAGACCCCCTCAATATAAATGTAAAATGTAGACCTCAACGTATTTCGGGAGTTTTGGCGCCATCGTGAATGAAGATGGTCGTAATTTTTTCACAATTATTGAATTTAGTGTAAAATATGAGTAAAATTGGTTAATTTAGGTGGGAATTAGTTTGATTTTGTTCAGTGAAAATGCGCTAATGAAATAATCTTGATGAAATTAGTGTATCGTGAATTTCCTCGCTGCCGCCAAATCTCATAAACGAGCTTGTGTAACGAAACCACCGCTTTACTCAAGACCCAGACAAGACTGTGTAAATAGTGACTATTGACTGAAATAAAGAATTAATACGGAAGACATAAATTGAAAGAAAAAAAAAATATTAATACGGAAGACGTGGCTGTGTGGACACAGATCCTTTGCCTTTCCCCGACTGGGATAAAATTAAAAAACAACAAATCAACGTATTTCTTCAACTATGGTAAGTGTGATAATTTTGCTGTAATTTCATTAAATTAAGTAAATCACAATTTTGCTCATAAACTTTTTTATATATTATCATAAATGACATAAGTATTTTTTAAGCTTTTGATCCGATATATTTTCTGTTAAACAAAACTGGTTTAAAAAGTTCTAGTAAATTTACGATATTGGCACATGTAGTCGAAAAACATGTATCTCATCAATTAGAAGCACCATTACTAAAATCTACTGTTACAGTTTTTTTTTTTAAATAGGTTCCTTTATTACCTATTAAATTAAAAAATTGAGCAGTGAAAGGAAAGAGTGCCTGCTAACAGAGAACCTTATTATTTATATTATACCAATTTGCATATATTTATCATGTTGTGTTTACATTCACCCAAAAAAGTTGTACTTTCATTTTATTAAGGTATGGGGTGTATTTTTGCAGCATGGAAGGATAGGAACACATTAATAACAAACTTACCGCTTGGTTTATGTCCCATGATCTCTTTTATACTAAAAACTTTAATTTTTATGATAATGGAAGGCAAACAAGCAGACGGATTTTCTGATGGTATAAAAATTGGCCCGCCTAGAGACACCATAGTGGGTAATGTTGTTTTGAGACCCTGAGGCTGGGATGTTAGGCTTTGAGTAAAATTAAGTTTACCGGCTACCTTAGTGTTTAGCAAGAGATCAGAAAAAACAGCAAAAAATTAGCTAGTAGTAGGCAGAGAATATCAAGTGCCAAATGTCATGAACTTGCAGATCTGCCTAGCTTTATTACTTGTTTCTTACAAACACTCTGGTTTCAAAGACTATTGACACCACACTCAGACAAAACCCAAGCACTTTGATTGTCAACCTAGGATTTTGTACAGTATTCCTGTAAGACTTTGATTTAATTATTTAAGAAACTCTTTTGAAACTGAATCATATTAGCTAATTACCTCTAAGTGTTGTAAAATGCCTGTGGGCTATGGTGACTGCATGTCATTAGGCTCTTTTTATGGTTTTAGGCACCTTACTCTTCCTATCAGGAGAAACAGGAAGAAACAACAGTAGCCTACAGACACTATAGATGTTACAGGTGCATCACTGTCTTATGGCCAGGGTGTGAAGCCTAATATGCAAATCTATCGACTTTGTGGCACTCCGGACTGGAACCTGACATGGTCATTATTGCAATAATGTAACTCATGTTGTAAACAAGTTACTTTTTTTTCAGAATCTATCTAGAGAAATACTAGATCAATCTGGAAATGGTAGCAGAATTTCATGTAAATTCTGTAATATAAGTTATGCAACTAGCCAGACTTTAACTGTTCACTTTAAAACTAAACACCCAGAACAAGCAATTCAGTTAAAAGCAGAAGTTTTAAAGAAGAAACGACAAAAACAGTTTAGATGTTACATTTGCAAGATAAAATTCAAATTAATTTCTGATTTAAGCACTCATATGTCATCATACCATCCACATAATTTAAGAGAACTTTGTTGTGTGTATTGTAAAGCATTGTTCAAAAGCCAAAACGAAATTGAAAACCATTTGCATGTCCTGCATGGTATAAAATCCATTATATTTAAGTGTAAGATATGTGGGTATTGGACATTAAAGAAGTCACATTATAATCAGCATCTAAAAATACATGATAATTCAAAAGTAATTAAATGTAAATTTTGTGACTATTCTACAAGTTATTTAAGCAATTTGAACATACATGAAAAAATTCATAGCAGTGATAGACCATATGCTTGTGAATTTAACAACTGTTGCTACAGATCTTCTTCAAAATCAGCAATAAGGATACATCGGTTAAGGCACAATCCTGGCAAATATATGTTGTATTGTGATCAATGCAATTATAAAACAGTTTACAGGCAATCTCTAATCAAGCATTTAGAAAGACATAAACGAAAGTGAGTTTAATAGAATATTTAATTATGACCTTAACTATGTTCTTTTATTTAATAATACATATCATTGTCTGTAATATACCAAATTTAACATCACCGTTGTATCTCACAGACTTAATTGTGGCACAGGCACAGTCAATAATACAAAACTGACTATCCCTATCTTATTTATGTGTAATGTGTGTATCCTGTGTACCTGTCTCCAGGAACACTACCTGGTTATCTTCTTAAAACAATATGTTCAGACTTGAATCTTTAATACCCGAATGAAAACAAGGGGTATCAAGTATGGCATTTGTATGTGTGTGTCTCTTCTGGAGTTATGACTTTTGAACACATAGACCAATTTAGATGTGGCTTTTTTGTTTGAAAGCCAACATGACAGAGATGTTTCTTTACTAAAATACAAGTAGGTTTTGTTGGGGTTCATTATACTTTAATTAAAACTTGTACATTGTATTCTTATTTGTACTTAATATATTCACAAACAACTGACTTTCAGTGTGCCCACTTTTACAGAGTTACATTTAAAAGACCAGCTAAATTTCGAAGAGGTTTGGGAATTGATAACACTATCAATCTTTGAAGTAAAAAGAATAAGAAAAAATTAAATTGTAATTTTTATCCAAAGCAAAATAAAAAATGTACGAGTTACAATGTAAACAAAGCGTTCAACTGGTTCCCGATAACAGTAATCAATGAGCAGGCTGATGATGACATGACTCTTATTAGGTACGACATAGTGTGACAACAAGCAAAGAATTAACACTGACTATTGTAAACATATGTTTATAAAAGTGAATATAACAATTTCACAAAAATATTTAAAATGCATTATCAGTTTAGCCTTAACTACCTTGCATTAAAATTTGACCGGTCTTTGAGAAGTAACCCAGTATATCTGTCTCATACAGTAAGCAAGTTACTGACATATTCAGTTTAAAATAATTATCATTGCTATATTCTCACACCCAGTGAACTATTAAATTGCATTCAACAAAGATAGGTGCCAAAAAATTATCAGTTTAGCCTTAACTACCTTGCATTAAAATTTGACCGGTCTTTGAGAAGTAACCCAGTATATCTGTCTCATACAGTAAGCAAGTTACTGACATATTCAGTTTAAAATAATTATCATTGCTATATTCTCATACCCAGTGAACTATTAAATTGCATTCAACAAAGATAGGTGCCAAAAAATTAAAACAGTAAATTGACAGAATTAAAAGTGTGGGGTCAAAAATTACATATACAAAATAGCCTGTAGCACACTCCTTGCATCCTTTTTACTACAAAAGTATTTTTCTATTCACTGCATGGTCCTAGTTAGGTATTAATGGGGTGTTGGTTTATGCCCATCAACATAAAAGTTTCTAGTTGCCTTGGGAAGTGTTAACTCTATTCCGTCTAACTCTTTTGTTAATGTAATTTGACAACCTGAAATCATAAAGACTGTCTCAGATATGTAAACTTATTTAGCGCTTTATTGCAACACTTAATGCCTGCAATAAAGAAAATTCTCATAACCCACTTGTAGGATTTTTATCAAATTTATATGGGGCTACTATTACATATTAACTTTCGAAAAAGAATCATATTAAAAAGTTCATTATCAGCTAAGTAATTGCATAACAAACACATAAAAATCATAAGAGTCAATTGATAACCTCCTTTTTGGAGTTAGTTAAAAATCAAAGCTGTTCAGCCATTGTTCTAAAATAGCAAATCAGTTTTATATGGGTAATTTCTATCTGGTCTGGTATAAAACTGGTCTATTAAAAAAAACACTTTCTGTAGAGAGTAGGTTTTATAAGTATTAAACCACATACCATGGTTTAAGTATTAAACCCTACAGTAAGCAAATTATATGCTTGTGTTATAGGTGTTAGTCAACGATTCTAATACATGCAAATATTTAATAGATACCAGAATAAATTTAATAAACACCCAGACCCGGAAATGCAGACACCTAAATGTTCATCACACAAATGCTTGCCCCCGTCGGTTATCAAACCCGAAGCCTCGCGGTTGGTTGATGTTGTTAGGCGTTACGCTAGCCACTCAACCAACGAGGCGTTCAAACATACCGTGGTTCAAGTATTAAACCACATTAAGTATTTAGCCACATACCGTGTGCAAGTTGGGCACACCCTTTCATATGACTCAAAGAAAAAGGTGATTTTATGTTATATAATGATTTAAGTATCCTATGCTGAATATGCCACTATATTTCCATTATGATGATGATTCAATTAGACTCAAGTATCTAGTAGATAGAAAAGATACTACATCATCTAGTCCCTAAGTCTTAAAGACCATGAGTTGATATAGCTTAGATTCAATAATTAACCATTGAAATCTATGTGTTTTTAAAAATTTAGTTCTCTTAGTTACCAGTGGAGGTGTTGTTCTCCTAAAGTAAATTACGTAGACGCTATTGAGTATAGCTTAATCTGATAAGGGCACTGGCAACTTGAATAATCCAGTCACATATATTCAGTTAATGAAAAAATCAGATAAAAGTGATGCAGTAATGATTATGAAAAGCCTATAATTACTGGACTGGTAAAGTTTAAATGAAAAAAAACCAGGATGGGGCACATGGCAACGCAATAATCCCCCTAGATCACTTTCTTACATTTTCACAGTGGAAGCTATCCTTAAATCTACATTAAGTATTAAGTTTTACCTAATCTTGAATTTTCTTTTAAAAATGGTGCCATGTCTAATAAATCATCTTCTTTTTCCTCTGGTGAATCTAGCTTGTCTAAATAATCAGTGTGAACATATATATGACATGTAGTGCAAGCTAATGATGCTTCACATGCCCCTGCAAAAATAATGCAATAGATAAATATCACACACTTAAAACATGAGCTTAGTAAGTGGCAAGGTTTTGAGGTAGTGCAGGTAAGTTTGTGCATTATATACTTAGTAGAACAAAAAAGTGATCACTTTACACGGCCATAAATTGTTTTTGATCATGTTAATTTACGGCCAATATTAATAATTAATCCTAATCCAAAACTTGCTGTCCAAGATTGATATTTTGATCCATTTTTATGTTATCGCTTGCCAATAACATATCTGTGGACAGGATAAATATGGCAATTAGGTATGGGATAGGCCGCCGGATATGCAGCTATCTAGATTGCTTGAAATCCATTAGATTGAGATACATTATTAACATTGGCCGTTAGAAGAAAGTTAAAGGCACAAAAAGAATTTTTGAAGTTTATTAGGAGTTATAAATCAAGAAAGTAAAAAATTATTCTAAAAAAATGTAAAGGAATTAGCAATATAATGTTTAATTTTTCAATAGTATTTTTCTATCGCTTTTTTTTTTCCTCCGGAAACCTAAGTTATGTAAAATCCTCTGTAGACCATGCTCCAATCCATTAAATTAAATGTACCTACTCTTATAGTTTTTTTAAGTTTTTCAATTGTAGCCAGCTTTTCATTTGCAATATGGTAATTGTGGATACATGTTCTAACCACCGACTGGTCAAAAGAAGCAATTTCTGTGATCAGCTTCGTTTTATTCCTTTTTTTTTTTCAGTATTCCGAATTCCTAACTGTTCTTAGACAGTTAGGAATTCGGAATTTGTCCCTTCCTTGACTAGACATTTCACTGTTCTTTCTAAACATTTTAGTAGCTTCTGAGGTCCGTCTTACTGTCACTTTTTCTGTTCTAGCTTCTTTCGCCATGGAACAGTAAACATTGTACACCATTTTTCTGGTACATCGGCATAAAACGGTATTTGATCGTCAGTTTAAGCAACGCAACAAAAACTAAATTTAAAATAACGATAACTCAACAAAAATTTAAAAAAATTAACAACAGCAAAG
Organism: Calephelis virginiensis; assembly: GCA_002245475.1. Lineage (NCBI taxonomy): Eukaryota > Metazoa > Arthropoda > Insecta > Lepidoptera > Riodinidae > Calephelis > Calephelis virginiensis. Next base: position 79,737 of record NJDC01001516.1, read on the forward strand.
GGTACAACTTTTGTGCACCCAAGTGTATTCGGGAGCGATCGGAACACGAGACACGGTGTGGGAGGCAGGGTTTGACTGACGCACCAATCGCGCGCTCGGATTGGCGCCACATCATGCCTCGCATCCTGCTTGACCACCAATAGTCCTAAATAATTGCTTCTGCGCGTCTAACGACTCTTTCGAACTTACGTTCCGAGGATTGCACAAGGAACCCATTCATTATTCAGTCATTTCTTTAAAGTAGGTGTTTTAGTAAATTATACTTAGACCTTAATTTAAAGGAGCTCCCATTATTTAATAATAGTGTCCTCATTTTGCATTGTATTTGGAGTTATAACTCAACTTGCTAAAATTTAAACTTCTGTTAGTAACAGGAACCTTTTTACCTTCCTATACTTGAAAAAAAAATACAGATTCAAAGTTATAGGTCCCATGTACTTAAAAATTTTTTAAATGCATAAATTAATATTTTCACCAATGAACTAATATCAATGTTGAAAAAATACAGATTGTCAGAAAATCTAAATGAAGCCATACCTTCCATTTCTATACCATATCTATGTGCCAAATATAGTGCATTGTCTCCAACTTTTCCTCTAACTTTGGTTTTCTTGCCTTCCTTATCAATAAAAACAACATTGACTCTGTAACATAACTATAAAGTTTATTTGACATCATACTTTTTTTTTATATTTTTTTTGTAAAACCAATATCAGACAAAGACAGAATACCACATACAAGTGAAATAGATCTAACAAGGTTATACATATTAGATTCATTATCATTTCAGACCTGTATGATCGGACATAAACCTATGCTACTAATAAGGTCTTGATTTGTCTAAGATATTAGAACACCTATCCCTGCATATATTGTCAAGTTTGGAGTAGTAATTCAATAATTTGCCCAACTAGTAGTTACATGTATGTATATACATATCTTCACATCAAGTGCCTTAAGAAGTCAGCAGAGAGTATTAAGTGCGTACTATCGCAATTCTTAGAGACCTGCCTAGCTTCCTGCATATCATTATTCTTCATACAAGCATACAAGTTTTGGAGACTTGATTGACTGAGCGAATATAACCTTATTAAACATAATATATAAAACACTGCTCGCCTTATTGCTGACATTTCGTTAACAAAACTACCTTTGTTGACAAAAATAGACTATAGGCGCTTAAAGTCAAATTATATCATATCACAGAGTATTCAAGTTAATAACTTACACCTCATCTTCAGATTTGGGATCCTGCCATTCATATTCACCGTGTCTTAAACCTGAAATAAAAAATATTTTCAATACTTACCTGACAAAAAAACATTCCATTATCATATAAAAACTTACTTGAAGTCAAATGGAATAATCTTTTCTGAGCAACAGGAATTAGTTTTATTTTTCGTATATGAACCATTCGAATACATCTCAATGATCTTATCATTTTATCACAAAAACATAATAAACCTTGGAGACAACGAAATACCAGTGCCGTAACACCGCAACAAAGTTATAAAGGATTTTACTTAGTAGCAATTCGAAATACTTTATTATCTAATTATTAATATTTAAAGAAATGACGTATGTTCTTAAATTTCATTCTAAAATATGGAGGATGGGCGAAATTGGTTGGATTTTATTTTCTCTTTCATTTTTGACAATTCCGATTAGCGATTTGACATTTGACAATATTGACGCTTATCAGGTGATTGCAGGTGTTACCCAGTTCAGTGCAACTTTCATATAAAAAAAAATGAGTTTGCTATGTTTTTTATTCGCCTTAATCTTATGTCACTAGTTGCGTTATATCTAAATGCCTTTAGACTTACTTTCAAAATATACGGGTTATACCTTTTCACCTTGTTATGTCAAGTGACAATGTGTCACTTTAAGTAAACTTCATACAAAATTCGGGTTTGCTACCTATGTATCTATAGAAGTCCCTCCTCTTATTACATAGTCTTTGGTGTTACTAGAGGCGCCGTAATTACAACAGACATTCCGATCTTTGTACCAAGAATATTGAGTAGGTACAAAAGTAGGTACCTACCTATATTAAACTAACAGGAGACTCACAAGCGCTCCCCTTCGTCATGCGGCTTATATGTAAAAACTAGTAAAAACAAATGCTGCGCGACCCGCGTCAATTTTTTGTTATACTCGGCACGGAGTGAGATCCGCCAAAATGCCCAGCATTTTTTATGTAAAAAAACGTTCATTTGCCAAAAGCATGACTACTTTTCACCTGTGATTATTATTTTGTGATTTCGCTAAACGATGTACTAAATTTGAAAAGAAAAGGTAATAAATGATATTGATTATTGATGATGAAAGTCATCGTGACGTAAGCCAAGTGGCTTATAGCGGATTCTAGAACTCAAAGTGGAGTGAGCCCGATAAGAAATGGAGATGGCAGGTTTTGATCTGTATTGTCATTAAGTATACAGATGTTCGTAAGTTTTTCGTATTAGAAAAAAAAGTTAGAAAAAAGGTTACAATCAAAAATTTAAAAAAATATAACGAGGTTCGTAGAGTTCTGGATTACAAAATACAATTACTTTTAAATAATATACAATATTATCAATATTTAATAACCTCACTGGCGGAAACTATGAACAAGACTACCATTTCCTTCAAATGGTTTACAAGAAAGGTATGCATATTTCCTGTGTAAGTTATCTAAGCAAACAAACTTACACACAAATGGATATCGAAATAAATTTTCATTTTACAATGGATTTTTAATATAAGCAACTTACCCCTAATTTTTTTTAACTTCGTAAACATTGTATCAAAAATTAATTACTTCTAAAAGTATAATTATTTACTTTTAATGTTAAACACTTTTAATATGATGTACTTATTTTTACATAATATATTCATCTTCCATAAATGTGGTTTACTTAAATGGAAAAGATTGGGGGGTCCCGTCTTCATCAAATCCTCGAGGAGCTGGAAACTGATGAAGACATTCCTGTCACTGAAAGCATTACAGTTCTTCCTCCTGTGAATTGTAATGCGGATATCACTGACGAAGATTCTGGTGACGAAAACTATGTACAAATTCATAATTTGCCGGGCACTCAATTGAAAACTCCAGCACAAGTACATTACAATAGTACTTCGGATAACATGGACAGTGAAGATTAAATTAATTTAGCCGAATTATCAAAAAGAAAACGTATTGATTTATGCATTTCAATCGGAGATCCGCAGTCACCAGTACCTCTCACTTCATCACAACCCTTAAATGGTTTGATTTTATCAAAACACAAAACTTATGATTGGATGGAACGAGACAATCGCCCTAGTTTTATTCCTTGGAAGGATATGCAAAAAACACGTAGAACCCAAAATGAACTTTATTATTTCGAGCAACTTTTCAATGACAAAATAATAAATTTGTTGACAGAACATACAAACCGATACATTGCCCAGAAGAATCAAATAGGAAACATTACATCTGATGAGATGAAGTGTTTTATTGGAATATTATTGTTTAGTGGCTATATGGTAGTACCTAGAAGATATATGTACTGGGAAAACGCTACTGATTGTGGGATGTCATTAGTTTACAATGCAATGTCGAGAGATAGGTTTACATTTATTACGACAAGTTTGCACTGCTGTGATAATACCGATTTGCAAGCCTGTGACAAATATGCGAAATTGAGACCATTGATTGATGCACTAAATAAAAATTTCCTGGAATATACCCCGTTTGAGGAAAATTATAGCATTGATGAAGCCATGATTCCATATTATGGTGGTCACCCTTGCAAACAATTTATTAGAGGCAAGCCTATTAGATGGGACTACAAATTTTGGGTAGGAGGAACTCGTACTGGATACATTTTATTCATTCAACGAAGCCGAGTGTTAGATGATTGTGTGCTTGAACGGCTTCGCTCTGAAGTTACTGTTTCAGCGCCCACCGCCGAACGTACACACCCGGTAATCCAATCACTGTCTGTTCCTTCAGTGACGGGATTACTAAATTGTGTCTCTGATGCGGTGGACGTAGAAACTTTAACCGTAAGTACCCAGGAACATGAGCAATTAAGGAGGACTTGGGAAGAGACAATTCTGGAATTTAAAAATATGCCGATAAACGAAAGACCGCGACTACCACGTTTTCCTACGCACAGACGCGCTGGTGATGGCTTTAGACTGCATGCTTGACCCATACCTATTGTCTTGCCAAAATCTAGCTGTTTTATTGAATCAGGCGTTACTTTGCGGAAATCCATTATAAAAGATGTAAAATAAGCCTTTATTTTGCTAATTCCGCGTAAGCAGTGTAACCGTTGTGGCAAATAATCCTCCAAACGACACAGAATGTGACAAGCCTAACTAACGTTCCCACCACCCACCTCCGCGACCAGAACACGAATATAGGAAGAGCTCGGGAAACAATATAAATTGTCACGTTCTTTACATGTGACAACCCTACCTAAAGTTCCCACCTCCCACCTCCGCGACCAGATCACAAATAGAGTCCGAACACGGGAAACAAAACCACTTGTCACGTCCTTCGCCAACTTTGTCGAAGCACTCACCACAGAGAACACCAAATCGCACTCGACGTACGTTTCGCCTGTACACCGAGGCATCCTCAGGAATTCGACCGTACCGTACAAACGACGACACACGACTCGGTGTAGAGGCGAAACGTACGTCGAGTGCGATTTGGTGTTCTCTGTGGTGAGTGCTTCGACAAAGATCATTGGTAAACTTATTTGCTTCAGATCGGGAAACAATCGCCCTAGAGTGATGCGTTATGTGATACAAGCCTTTGCTGGCACAGGTGTAAGAACATCCGATTACATGTCTTGTGTCACAGAACGCATTGACTATCTGAAGCAAAAAGTGTCTGCGTGGGCAAACCGACTTCGCCGTTATAAAGAGCGTGTAAACAGGTATCACCAGAATCGTCTATTTCAAAGTGACCAAAGAAAGGTGTATAGGAGTTGGGAGGAATCCACTACTGACGTAGGTGATGGGCAGGTACCAAATATGAACGAAATGTGTACATTTTGGAAAAGTAATTGGTCCGTACCCGTTGCTCACGTTAGTGGTGAGTGGATGAGCATTGTTGAGCGCTCGTGTGAATTATTGCAACCAATGACAGCTGTTACTATTGAAATTAATGACATAATGGATGCAGTCCATCGGATGCATAATTGGAAAAGTCCGGGACCAGATGGACTGCATAATTTTTGGCTGAAATAGTTGCGTTCTTCACACGCACGCTTAGCTGCTCAATTCCAAGACGCCATCGAATCTAGATCTCTCCCATCTTTTATGACAACAGGAATCACCTTTTTGCTCCATAAATCAGGCAGTGACACGGATCATAAAAACTTCAGACCCATTACGTGTCTACCTACACTGTATAAATTACTTACATCCATTTTGACCTTAAAATTAAATAAACACTTTTATGCAAATAATATTTTAGATCCTGCTCAAAATGGATGTAGGGTTGGGTCTCTTGGCACTAAGGAGCTACTCCTTATTGACATGATTATTAACCAACAGGTTCGCAAAAACCGTAAAGATCTCTCCACCGCCTGGATTGACTATAAAAAGGCTTACGATTCGGTACCGCATACGTGGTTGCAACGATTGTTGGAACTGTACAAAGTTGATACAGTTCTAAGCTCGTTTCTGGTTTCATGTATGCGACAGTGGACCACAGCCCTTTGTCTTCCAGGAGGTGGAAGGAGTCTTTGCACTTCCGAACCCATAAGGATTGAGCGGGGCATTTTTCAGGGTGACAGCTTGAATCCATTGTGGTTTTGTCTGGCTTTAAATCCTTTGAGTACATTACTTAAGGATTTAAAGCTAGGTTATAGGTTGCGTAGAGGGGGTGAGACTATTTGTCATCTTTTGTACATGGATGATCTCAAGTTGTTTGCATCAAATAAACCAGACTTGTTGTCACTACTTGATGTAACACATACATTTAGTAGTGACATTAGGAAGGAGTTTGGCGTAGATAAATGTGCGGTTGTACATGTGCAGAAGGGAAAGGTTGTACATAACGACTATTTACAACTTTCAGAGACAATATCTCTCAGATCTCTCTCCGAAACCGAAACTCACAAATATCTTGGTATGCCAGAGGGTCTAGGTATACTTGATCGGGACGTTAAACAGCTGGTGATAGAACGTTTCTTTGGTCGCTTGACAAAAGTGTTGAAAAGCCTTTTGTCAGGGGGTAATAAGGTGCGCGCTTTCAACAGCTGGGTGATGCCTGTTTTGGTTTACACCTTTGGCATATTAAGATGGACTCGGACCGAACTAGATAGCCTGGACCGAAGAGTCCGTAAACTATTGACAACATATCGCATGCATCATCAACGCTCATCTATGATGAGATTGTATATTCCTCGGAAATCTGGAGGTCGTGGCTTTCTTAACGCCAAAAACCTCCATAACCGTGAAGTATACAATCTTAGAGAATACTTCCTACATGTTGAGTGTGGAATGCATCGTGATGTAGTGTCAGTGGATAATGGACTAACTCCGCTCTCCTTAGGTAAAGAGAACTGGCATAAACCGGTGGTACTTAGCACTCAGGATCGCTTGGACGTATGGAAGAGTAAACAACTACATCGTCGATTTTATCAGGTTCTTTATGGACCTGATGTCCTTTGATACACTAGCGTCCGTGTCTTGGTTACGATTCGGTGACCTAATTGGTGAAACCGAAGGTTTTGCTTGTGCAATTGCAGACGAGGTTGTCAAGACGAATAACTATCGGAAATACATCATGAGGGATGGCACAGTTGACATATGTCGAGCGTGCCATCGTCCTGGTGAGTCTATTAAGTATATTATTTCCGGTTGTTCTCATCTTGCCAACGGCGAGTACTTGCACAGACATAACCAAGTAGCCAAGATTATCCACCAGCAGCTTGCTCTTCGATATGGACTTGTAGGTTTTGAATTGCCTTATTACAAGTATACACCGGAGCCAGTTCTTGAGAATAGCCATGCGAAGCTCTACTGGGATACCGATCTATCATCACGGACAGGACTGTTGTCTCCTGATATCGTGCTAGTAGATCGGTTGGAGCGCCGGGCTTTTCTTGTTGATATCACTGTCCCGTGGGACATTAGCCTCGTGAAAGCTGAAAAGGAAAAGTTGACAAAATACATAGACTTAGCTCATGAGGTTACTGACATGTGGGATGTTGACTCAACAATAATTGTCCCGATAGTCGTATCGGTAAACGGTCTAATAGCGAAGAGTCTCGACCAACATCTTAAGAGACTCGCACTGCAACCCTGGGTTAAGGACCGAATTCAGAAGGCAGCTATTTTGGGGACGGCACGCATTGTGCGGAGATTCCTCACTCTGTCGCCTTGACCACTGACGGTTTAGTTTTAAGACCACCGTTTTTGGTAACCTGTTTTTTATGTTTATATTTTAATATCATTTTTTTATGTTAAATGTATAAACGTAGGAAATAAGAGATACTGTAAATAAATGATAATAATAATAATAATAAAACTTTTTTTGGCGATTGTAGTGGACTCCAGTCAATCCTTGCCCAAAGGCAGTTGCCTACTTTGCCTTTAGGTTAATCCGGCTCTGTATAGGGTGCAAACAAACAGACATAAACCCTTGGGTAAGATATATATCACTTTTGAACAACAAAGATATTAATAGTGCGATGCCGCCGATACTGGAACACTGCACTGGGGGCCTACCGCAAGCCCTTGAAACAGGAATGTTTTGATACTAAAGTCTGTTTTTCCTTAGGAGACCAATTTGATCAACAAACACCACTTGATAGAAAAACATCAAAGTTTCACATTAATCTCACACACTGAACTAAATGTTTTTGGTTTTACACATTCAAAACTTAGTTACGGAATGTTTAACACTGAAATCTATTTGGAATTCATCAATTTAATACATAAAATTTTCAAAAACACATTGGAAAATGAAATCCATTTGCACAGATAAGTAACACAATATGAACTTGACACATAGAACTTTAGATTGTCTATGGAATTAATAGACATGGGCAATGATGAATGCATTTGAATGATAAATTGAATGATACTTTTGTAATGATAAACAGTTTTGAAGTCTTTTTGTAAACAGCTTAGATCTTAAAAATTTTTTTTTTTTGCAAAATAAAAGCTTCCAATCGGTTTTAAGTAATCGACTTTAAGAAATAATTAAAAATCATTCAATCAAATACAATGTTTGATTGTGATATTCTAGCAATGCAACAAGATAAATTCAAGTGTCAAATAAAATTATCGAAGCATACAATGTGTTTTTCCTTGGGGAAAAACTTTCCTTTACTTTATGGAACCCCATAAAGTAAAAAAACTACCACTCGTTACAATTTTGCACGTCAGTCAAATGCATTGCGTAGAATGTTAATAGTTATAAACCTCAGTTGTAGATGATATTTTTAGCAGTAAAGTTGTTTCGAATTTGTTATAATATTACGTATACTTACGTAATACTTTTACGGAGAACGTGTTAAAGTGTTAGAACTTTCGACGTCATTTGGATCTTGTTGTTCATTCTTTAAGTTAAGCAACGACCAGGTAAGCATTTTTTTATGTTATGGAATAGTTTTAATAACTAGAAGAACTTTTTATTTATATTTATTAAATGGTGCTTTAATTATTAACTCGAAATAAGTTTCAAAATAAACAAAAGTATCAATACATTTCATAAAAACAAATGTAAACCTATGCAGTCTGTTTTTTTAAAAGTCCAATTACGTCAACAAACAGCAAATCATAGAAAAACATCGAAGTTTCACACCGATGGTATGCACTGAATATAATACGAATTTACGTTAGTTTACGTTACGAATGAACGTTTAACACTAAAATCTGTTTCGAATGTACTATTTTATCTTATTAAATTTAAATACATTTCTTTCGCCATTATAATCACAGTGGTGCCGCCTTTCTTGGTCTTTCGGACAGTTTTTTTACTTTTCTACACAAAATGTGAAGCTATCATAGTATTAAACTCAATAAAACTTTACAGAATGTGATACTTTAAGTGTTTTGTAACAATTATTATTTGCACAGTACAACCAGTAGCTTGCTACAATTAAGTAATCTGTGAGTACAACCTCAATAGATGTGAACATCTGGCTCGGTACAATGGTTAATGGCTATAAAATTCGCAAAAGTGAACAATGATGTTCACGAGTTCAGGTACTATTGTAGTTTGTTAAAACAAAAACAATAAAACGCACATAAAGTGTCCAGGGGTGGAAACTAATCCTATGGTCAAAAATACTGACTTTACTGACTAAAACCTTCTAAAATACTGACCATTTACTGACCACATTTCTAAAATACTTACTCAACCAATTCGACATCGAATTACGAATTTTAGTTTCTGTTAGTTACATATGTTATGGAGAATGTATGTAAAAAAGTGTTTTTCATGTTTGGCAACGGATGCTGGACATCCCCATAGCCAATCTCCATCGCCTTTTTTATGAAGCTTTTAGTAACTTCGTTGGTATCTACGTATCTATGTAACAGAATCTAAGAATGTGTCTTTTAACCACTTTAAAAGTCGGATTGAATTGAAACTTCATACAAATGTCAAGGGCCTAGGGCCAAAAAGTATTTTGAAAAAATGTCTGATCATTAGGATCTGGTGCCAAAACCCAAAATATTTATTTTTTAAAGCTTCCGACGCGTTAGCTGCATAAACGGCTAAAGCTAATCACTTGATAAAACCATAACGATATTTTCTTTTCTTAATAAATTTGAACTAACAGAAAAAATATTTTTTATTTTTTAGTTGAGCTGATTTCGTTAGTTCCTAAACCATTACTTTTTGTATTAAAATTTAAAGTAAAATATATCATTACCAGAAAAGAGTGAGTTCTGTACACCAAAGATTTTTACAAAAACACAAGTACAACCGATGAAAAAGAAGCAACAAGTCACAGTTTTAGACTTTTAACATTTTTGCCTGTCTGTGTGTACATGACCGCGATTTACGCCGAATCTACTGAACCGATCGTAACGAAATTTGCCTGGTGGGTATTTAATTTTCTGAGCCCGCTAAAATGGTGCCGTGAGAGTGGGGTAAATGTCAAAATATAAATATGTGAACTCGTGTAATAGTTTAATAATTGCGTATTTTTTATTTGTGTTAGACGATAGTTTTTTCAAAGCCATAAGTTTTATTGCTTTGAAATTACAGACATAAAGACACTCAATATAAAATTGGTCGAATAACTTGAAATCCAGAATGTAGAAAAATAATTGAACGTACAGGTCACCTGACACACGCATACATATTTTCAGGGCAAGTTTCCCTGCAGGATGCAGAGAGTTTTGAGTACCAAGTTAACAAATTTTGTCAGGTTGACTACTTTTATTATAATAATACTGTTCCCAATATCTGGTGATAAAGTTTTTACAACAACTGAGACAGCAACTATCGGTTATGAATGATAAAATATAGTTTTGTTAATCCATATTTTTTATAAACATAGAGGAAACTATTTTCTTATTGTAAATCAGCTAAATCTACGCATGTCTAGTTTTCAAAATATTACTTATTTCTGTGTTTTTCCGTTTTTACAATGAAAGTGTATGGTAACGAAAAATCTGCTATTTAGGAGGTACTTACATTACATGATATGAATTTGTTTGTGATCAATATTTCTTATGGTACTAAAAACTCTCTCATGAAATAAACAATAATGCGTGAAATTGGAAGTGACAATAATTGAACAAATACTTCAAGAAAGGTATTTCAGAAACCTACTGAAAAGAAAAATGTTATAATATGTTAAGGGTACAAAAGGGAATTTTGTCACCTCAATCTACCAACTAATGGTCTGGTCTAGTTTCTACCTATCTGTCTGATCCTAAAAATACTGACTTTACTGACCATTTTTCGAAAAAACTGACTTTTACTGACTTAAGCCAAAAAAACGGACTTTTACTGACTTTACTGACCATTTTCCACCCCTGCGTATCTTCTTCACTAGTATAATTTCAGTATTGCCACTTTTCTTTATTTTTCGGTCAGTTTTTTATTTTTTTTACAAAATATGACGCTATCACAGTATTAAACACGAACTTTTCGTACTATTTTTGTTATATGTGTCATTTTGTTACCTAGGAAAATAACAACAACAACAACCAGCGCCAACTGGGCACATATCCATTCCCGGGCAACGCCATTTCCATTATAAAACTCAAAACACACACTTTCCACTTTTTTCCTATTGCCCGACTCGGGGATCGAACCTGGGACCTCAAGAAGCTAAGTCCGACGCCAAACTGCCAGACCACAGTTGCAAACAGATTTAAAATGTGTTTTTCATTACTAGTTTTACTGAAAAAATAATTATGTGATTCACCACTTTCTTTATTTTCTTACCAAATATACACTATCCATCATATTTTGGCACACTTTCCTTTATATGAAATTACTAGTATGAATATAGCACTACTATCTACTAAATTACTATACTAGTAGTGGCCAATAAATATCATTAATTCACAGTAGTATGTCATACTTGTTCATTCGGTCATTTGATAATTCCCAATCCTATTCATTGTCTACGGCTTCCTAATGTCACTGTTCTGTCATTGTTGTTAACCAAATTGGAATCCTAAGGAAAAACCATAGATTTAGGATGTAGACCTTACATCGACTTTTCGTACTATGACGTCTCAACAACCTTGTTCTAGGATAGGTACACAGACTAATTAGAGTACTAGGTCGTTTTAAAATACTGTTAAATAAAGTCAATTGTGACAGCTAGCAGTAAGATTTTTATGTCATAATTAGCGATCTTAAAAAAGTTCATATTTGCTAGCGGATTTAGTATTGTTTGACAAATTACATACATACATACATATCTTCACGCCAAGTCCCTTACGGGGTAGGCAGAGAGTATCGAGTGCCAGACCTCACGATCCTGACAAACCTGTCTTGCTTCCTTCACATTCATAACCCTTTTCATACAAACACGCCGGTTTCGGAGACTCTTGACACCACCCTCGGATAATATCCGATTGATCTGATCGTGAAATGTCAGCCTTGGTCTCCCCGGGTACCTACATCCATCCACATTCGCATTGTATATCTGCTTTGTCAATCTTTCATCTGTCATTCTTTCCACATGACCGAACCAGCGGAGCATGCCCTTTCGCATTTTAACACCAACACTTTCTTTCAATCCCACTCTTTCTCGGATCTCATTGTTACGAATGCGGTCAGCGAGCGTTACACCACAGATTTTCCGTAGTGCTCTCATTTCGACCGCATTTATCCTACTTTCATGCTCTTTCTGACATACCCAACTCTCGCTTCCATACAGTAACTTTGGAATAAGCACAGAATTATGCAAAGCGAGTCTAGCTTTTTGACTTAAAACCTCGCTTTGGAATAGCTTACCCAACGCTCCATTCACACTATTCCCTGTACTCACTCTCCTCTCTATATCCGCGGTGTACCTTCCATCCCTGCTAAAAGCACAACCAAGATATACAATTTCATTCACTTGTTCCAGCACTACATCATCAACCAAAACTCTTACATCCGTTCTGACTTCGTCTCTTTCAAACACCATTATTTTTGTTTTCATCGCATTCAAATGTAAGCCCCTTTCTTTACAATCTCCTTCCATAACTGTGACCAGTGTTTGCAGCTCAGATGGTGTACAGCCCAAAAGTACAGCATCATCTGCATAAAGCAGGCAGTTCACCACTTGGTCACCCATACGCATTCTCACATTCAATGATCTTAACCTTTGAAGACATTTGTCCAAATTGCTATTAAAAAAATCGAAAATAAACATAAAATTGTTATTGTGATTTGATTCATTTAAGTTTATAAAAGTAGCTCAGATTAGTAGTAGAACGTAGTCTGGCAAAAAAAAACATTTTCATTTTTTTAAATTTGATAGATAGAAATGATTTTTTTTTATTTAACAACAAAATGTATTTTTATTTTAGCACTTGCCCTGTGCTGGGGATAGATTTCTATATTTTTTTAAAGAAAGAAAAAAAAGTGTAATGTAAAATGTAGTTAATAGCACAGAGGATGATTTACAGGAAGAGTCAACAAACAATGAAAGTGATTATGAATCACCTTCTGATTCAATTACTAATGATGATCCTGTGCACAACAATAACATTCAAGATGATACCAATATTCGAATTAGGTCATTAAGAGATAGTTCACAAATCAAAGCGCCTAAGCGTTACGATGATTTTATTTTTGCTGCTTCATAAGAAATTGAAAAACTGCATAAACCTAAAGAACCACTTACTTTCAAGGAGTCCATAAACACTTCGGAAAAAGATAAATGGCAAGATGCAATGCGCAATGAAATAAATTCATTACATGACATCCAAACTTGGGATTTGGTTGATCTTCCAAAAGGACGAAAAGCCTTACCTTGTAAATGGGTATATAAAATTAAAATGAATCCAGACGATTCGATTGAAAGATACAAACGAGAATAGTAATCAAAGGCTACTCTCAAGAGCCAGGAGTAGATTATGATAAAACTTTTAGCCCAGTAGTTCGTTTAAGCACAATAAGAACATTACTTGCGGTTGCTGCTCGTCAAAACTTAAAGTTGCTTCAATTTGATGTATTATTATCTATTGCTTCAATTTCCTTCGTTTTGCTTCCTTCCGTGGATGTGAAGAAATATGTATATGTATATGTGATACATATGTGTGGTGGTAACTTTATAATATAACTACTATGTTGTGAGGTCTTTATATTACTGGTTGCCTAGTAACAGTTGTTAAAAAAGAAAAATCATAAGATTCTTGTCATATGTTTTAATAAAATTGAAAAACACATTAACACATATTTTAAATATTTCTCTCAATTCCTACGCCAATTAAAAACTTAACATAAAGGAAGCATTTTTGTGTATTAAGAACATAGTACACAATACAGTCAAAGGGTAAGAACATTATAATTAGTATACAACATGACCATAGGGCAAGAACTTAGTATCTGGGTTATCGGCAATATGTAGGTATAATTTAAGGTGTGAACCCAGGTAATATATAAAATAATAAATATTTTTTATATTTCGCTTCGCTTTCGAATACCTGAAAGTAGCAAGTACAATATAAACAACAAACACCTAGGAAAGCAATACAAAGCATAACGTTAATACCACAACCGCCTATCAAGTGCGTCAAGTCCGTCTCTGGTTTTGAATGGTATGTATCACCAAGTGACTAGAATATCACTCAAGCAAAGTGAAATTATTGTAGTAAGCTAACAGATTCTCCTGTTTTTTGTTTGTTTTTAATTTTTCTGGAACTTCACCTTCTTTTAGCCAATTCTGGTGTCACAGCAATTATTTTTTCTGCCATAATTTAATACAATTCAGAGGCCAGAGCACACGATGCGACGTAAACCAGCTACCTATACATGCTATGATAACTTAGTACCTACCTAGGAATAAACGATTTCTTTTTGGAATTGCTGTCCTCTATCTACTAGACCGTTAAACTGTTTTTTTTAATAGTTAAACTTATTTTAAAGTTTTTGCCATCGTCATAACTGAATTATATTGTAATCTTTGCAGCTATATTAAAACCATGGGGGCCATGACACTGCGCAGGGCGATCTGTCATTGGTCGAACAGCAGGCTGATTTTGTAACTCAGTTGCCCACTCAAATTTGATGTACACTCATATTTGGTGTCCACCGAAAATCCACTGATGTGGTATTACGTAACATAATGGGTGCTCATCACTGAGGGTCTCTAGTCGGTGGCTGTCGATAAACCACTTTCACACCAATTACATCTCTATGATCAATCGACGTTTATCCGGATGTGTGCGTTACCCCAGCAAGAAAGTAGCACCTAGAGTGATATGATATCTTCATTAGTATATAATAAATTAGTGCATTCTAGGCTAGTTTTTTTATTAATATACTAATAAACATATTTGTAAATTGTAACATTATGTATTTGTGTTCATTGAATCTGTATTTTTTGTGTGCGTTACCCCAGCAAGAAGACAGTACCTAGAGTGATATGAGTGGGACACATAATTAGTGCTTGATCTGCTATAAATGTGCGCCGAATAAAAAATTTGTTCATGTTGTCGTTTTAGAAATAAACGGAAAAAAACACTTCCTGCTGGGGTAACGTTGCTCTAGCAAGAAAAACCTAAACTAATTATTGGAGAGTTAAAAATTGTGAATGAGCAGAGAGCTTATATTTGTGAAAATTTGTGCGCTAAAAATAAAATTTGTGCATGTTCAGGTTTTCGAGATATTGCGTTTCCTGCTGCGGTAACGTCTTGCAAAATCGCGTATCTCAAAGACTATTATATGTGCGCCTGTAGAATAAACACGCACAAATAGCTTTTAATTTGTGCGTATTTGTGAAAAAATTACATTTCAAACAATATTTATAGTTTTCAAGTAATCGCGATATTTTCAAAAATCAAAAAAAAATCGTAGCTAGCTCGAGTAATGAGGTTCTTGAGGAGAAATCACGATTTTTTCAGTTTCAGACAACAGTTACACTGCTTACGCGGAATCAGCTTTATTTTACATCTGTTATAATAGATTTCCCCAACGTAACGCCTGATTCAATAAAATATGTTGGAACTGCAGTTTTTGTATTGATCCGAAATCTTATTCCGTTTCGGACAGACTTTCTATTCAGGCGCCCAGTCTGATATTTCCATAACTTGGTGGTAGCTCTAATGAGAACACAAATTCTTCCATGAGCAGATCAAGAGGAAAGTCTCTTACGACACCCATGTGGAAAATATTTCAGAAAATGTGTCAGAATATTTATGTTCTGTTCAAATTGGGAGTTCTAAAAAGGCGGGTGATATTAGCTGCATCAGTAGAGTAAAATTCTATGGCAATCCTATTGTGCCCAACTTTTGAATTCCATCTCGTATTTTTTTAAATATTACGAGAATAAATATACTGGCCAAACTTTATAGGATTGACTATGAATGGGCCTTTGTCATCCTTTGTTTGAACTAGTTTATCTTCAAAACATGGGTATAAATGAAGGTTAAATCGTTTAAGGATCGTTTATTGTTGGAATTCAAAAGATCACCCCCAGCACGTTTTCTGACTAACTCGTAATTGGTGGGAGGAGACAGTTACTGAGTTTCATCGTTTTGGGAAATTAGATCAATGTCTATTGGAGGAGGATCGTATGGTTTTGTTGTTATATCGGTCATAGCCAATGTTGAAATAGAGTTAGAATATTACAGCACAATAAATACACTTACCAATTTTTCGATGTACACATTTTATAAACAGACAGTGGAATGTTTTTTCATGAAATAACGGTTTAGTGTCGGTTTTGAGTTCTGAACAGATAGAATTAGTGGTCCTATGCTAGATTATTTACTATTTGTTAATGTTTATCAACTAAGAGAATGTCAATGGCTATTACGCGCAACACAAACTAAAGCGTAAGATTAAAACATTAAACTAATCACTTTATCTTTTAAGATTTTCATAACAATTATCTCATCGTAAATTAAAAAAAATATGAGTGTTATTAAAAATATAAATCAATTATTTTTCTGTTTAAATCAATCTTTCCCGATTTGTGTTTCTGTAAATATTAAATTCCAAATACAAAAACTGTAAGAGTACACTAGTCTTAAGGAATTCCAAATCCGAATTCCTGGCTAGGAAAACGAAGCTAAAAACCGGATGTCTGCGCCCGACTTACAATTAACTTGTTTTATTACACGATCCACACTGCTCCAGGGGGCCTACCATAAGCCCTTAAAACAGGAATGTTCTAATACTACATCGACTTTTCGTACTATGACGTCTCTAAACAGCCTTGTTCTAGGATAGTTTTACAATACTGTTATGACGTATCATTCATTCAATTTGTACCATAACATCAATTGTGACAGCTAGCACTAATGTTTATATGTCATAATTAGCGATCTTAAAAAAGTTAATATTAGCAAGCGAATAGAATAGAATAGAATAACTCTTTATTGTGCACCAAAATACATAAAAAATAAATACATTAAAACAAACTTAAAAACTAAGTGATAGACAAAGGCGGCCTTATCGCCAAAACAGCGATCAATTCCAGGCAACCTTATGTTATGGAGACATAATAAAATAAATTTTATGCGATGGTGCTCTTAATATATAAAAAAGAAATATAACACATGCAATATCAATTGGAATAAACATATTTTAAATAAAGGAGAAAAAACATTACACAGATTAACTTTAATCGACTCATATTGAATCGAGTCATATTGAGTAGAAAGTGACGTTTAACCATATTTTTAAAAGTATTGATATTAGGGGCTTTCCAAACTTCAACTGGGAGCGAGGTTCAAAGATTTACTGATAGCGAGGTAAAAGATCTGCTATAACAGTTAGTGTTACAAGAGGGTACTTGGAGAGAAAGGTTTTTTAGAAACGGATTTAGTATTGTTTGACAAATTGCCATTAAAAATTCGAAAATAAAACATAAAATTGTTAGTGTGATTTGATTTTCGTTGATAAAAGTAGGATTAGCCTATCAATTAAACATTAATATCTGAAAATTGACGATAACAATTTGGTGCAGGACAGTTTTCTATATGGAGGATGCTGACAAAACACCTTAGACTATTTATTTAAATTGTCATTTTCTTCATACGAGTAGCTCAGATTAGTAGTAGTAGAACGTAGTCTGGCAAAAAAAATCATTTTCACTTTTATTAAATTTGATAGATAGAAATTATTTTTTATTTAACAAGTTATCTATGCAGTTCTTCACAATTTACCAATCTTTTTGATGGTTTAGTTTTTCGTGCATAATTACTTTTTAGCTCAAATGAAGAAATATGTGATACATTCACAAAAAAAGTAGTATATCGTGTATTTTCTTATTGTTATTATAGCGATAGCATCCATAACAAAGCTCAATAAGGGTGCCACCGTTTTATCTAAGACCTTAGTATGACTTAATATGACAACGAAAATGACTAACTAGAAAAATTCATATCGAATAAAAACAAATTAATAGATTCTAATAACTAAGGAATCTTAGTCTGTCGGAAGGGGACGTATCTAAGTAAATTTTATACTTGTAACTGGCTAATTATATTGTGAAAAACAATTGGAAGCCATATTTATAAGAAAGAAGAAGAATAAAAAAAGAATGGGAGGTTGGCGGGAACGGTCGGAGGGGGAAGGCGCGCTTTTCGAGGGTTCCCTTCAATCTTTAAGCTAAAAATGTGTAATATAATTTAAAAATGTATAATTTGTAAATTAATTAAAGTGTAAATATTACTTAGTTGTGTGTAAATGTGATTTAGTAAATAAACT
>NJDC01001516.1:102489-139428 GCA_002245475.1 Calephelis virginiensis
AATACTAGCGTTTAACATTCCGCCCACCATGGCCAGAATGGACATACATACAAATAGTATATAACTTTTGACACCGCCCACCATCACTTTACATAACAGCTGTTATAGGTGCAATTATTCTAAAGCGATAGACACTTGTAGTACATTAATGATTAAACAAGAAAAACAAAGTAAATAACAAAAAAAAAAACAAATTAAACATCAGGTAGTGACCGGTAAAATTATTAATTTAGACAGAGGTCTTTTTATTGTTGACCCCTTACATCGTACTGATACAACTCTCGTGAGATTGTCTGAACCTATATGTTTCTCAGAAATAATTCCATATAACCATCTAGCCGGTGGACGATCGTCTGCTTTTATGAGCACAACATCCCCCACATTTGGTTCAAGAGTTTGACTAGATTATTTATATCTGTGATGAAGTTGCGTCAGATATTCTTGGGACCACAGGCGTCAAAAGTCTTGCAACAATCTTTGAGTAAAATTCCATCTTTGTAAAGTGCTAATATTGGAATTCTCAAAATTGAGATCTGGGACGAGTATTAGCGGTTCTCCTACTAAGAAGTGTGCAGGAGTGAGAGGATATGCATCTTCCGGATTGTTACTAACTTGAGAAATAGGACGTGAATTGAGGCATGCCTCAATTTGAGCCAACAAAGTCGTCATTTCCTCAAAAGTCAAAGTTGTTGTACCAAGAACCCATCTCAAGTGGTGCTTGCTGGACTTAACGCCTGACTCCCATAACCCTCCAAAATTAGGAGAGTGGGGTGGAATGAAGTGCCAATTAGTGCCATTTGTTGCAAGCGATTCAGCTATTTCATGTGCTATGCTAGACCTTTCGGCATTAAATAACAATTTTAGTTCCCGATCAGCACCCACAAACGTAGTAGCGTTATCACTCCACATGTCTTTGCAATGGCCATGCCTGGCGACAAATCTCTTGAAAGCAGCTAGAAACCCAGAAGAAGTCAAGTCACTGACTACCTCCAAATGTACAGCGCGTGTAGCCATGCAAACGAATAAGCAAATGTAACCTTTTGTGGAGCGGCAACCACGTCCCTTTGTGGTTCTAATGCTGATAGGGCCGGCATAGTCAACGCCAGATTGATAGAAAGGCCTACAAGCAGTAACTCGGGCAGCTGGGAGCCGACCCATCATTTGTTGACGAATTTGAGCCGAGTGTCTAATACATGTAACACACTTGCGCACGTGTTGTTTAATTACAATTTTCGCATTAATCACCCCCATACTTAGTCCTAAGACAACTCAACATAATTTGAGGTCCGCCATGTAAAGCGACATCAGCCACAATTAACCTAGTTAGATGTGACTTGTGTGGAAGAATTATTGGGTGTTACATATCTTCATCCACATTCGCATTATGGATTCGTCCACCTACCCGAAGGATGTTGTCGGCGTCGAGAAACGGATTGAGAGAGGTAAGTTTGCTATTTTTGTTTATGCTTTCACATTTCTTTAAACTATATATTTCTTTCAGAAAGTGTTCATTTTGGCAAATCCGGATACAGGTAAGTAACGCTTCATTTATTTCTTTAGTAGTTAGCCACCTAGTAATCTTAGAATCCTTTTTATTTATATTTATAAACCTTTTACAATACGCTAATACTCTTATTAAATGATTTGATGACGAAAATATCGATATAATACTATTTTCCTCTTCCTTTTCACTAACAATAGCATGACATAAAACCTTTTCTTTTTTTCTTCTAGATTAGTTTCCTTTCTTTCACCTTTATTATAAATAATATTCCTTTCTTGCAGCCAACAAGGACCACATCTCCACAGCTCCTGACTAGATAATTCCGAAGCGAAAAGGCCCCGGGAGGCGCAGTCGGCTGGATTATCCTTGGATTGTACGAAAGACCAGTGAGAACTATCCATGAACGTAATTATCTCAGATACCCGATTTGTGACGAATGTCTTCCATTTTCTTGGATGACTACGAAGCCATGCTAGTACTACTTGCGAGTCAGTCCATGCATGAACTTGCTCAAGCGGTACTGCTAAAGTTTCAGAAACTTCATGCAGCAATTTCGTTAGTAATACTGCGCCGCAAAGTTCGAGGCGAGGTATTGAAACCTGTTTTACGGGTGCCACTCTTGTCCTTGAAGCTATTAAAGCCACATGAACGTTTTTGTCACAATCTACAATCCTAATGTAGACGACTGTCACGTACGCTGCATTTGATGCATCGCAAAATCCTTGCAATTCGACAGAAATGTCGTTGCGCCTGGTGCCAACCCAACGTGGAAGAGTAAAATTACTAACATTAGGAAGATCATTACGATAAGTGATCCAATCACTTAAAATTGAGGAAGGAATCTCGTCATCCCAATTCACCCCAGATAGCCATATTCGTTTGATGAATATCTTGGCGGTCGTTATGACTGGTGCGATCCAACCTAGCGGGTCAAATAATTTCGCGATATCAGATATAACCTGACGCTTCGTCACGGGAGTTTTGAGTGGAGGAAGCTGAACAGTATAACTAAATTCATCATTAGTTTTATTCCAATATAAACCAAGTATTTTAGTTATGTTATCTGTTTTTAATTGAATACTGTTTTTTGCTGCTTGTTCACTTCCCTCTAATTCTTCTAGTAATGTTGGATTACTAGAAGCCCACTTTTGAAGCTCAAAACAACCGTGACGCATTAATTTCTTCATTTCATGATATATCTGAATACCCTCCTCTACACTTTCACACCCAGTCATAAGATCGTCCATGTAGAAGTCCTTTATTATTCGATCCTTGGCTAAAGGGTATAGATTACCATTATCATGGGCTAATTGCTGGAGCGATCGGACTGCTAAGAAGGGTGCTGAAGAGGTACCAAATGTAACCCTCAGCAGTCGAAGATGTTCAACCTTCATGGTTTCCTTGTCGCGCCACAGCAGACGTTGGAAATTTATATTGTCATCACCCACCTTCACTTGCCTATACATTTTTATAATATCTGCGACTAAGCTAATCGGATGACAACGCCACCTCATGATAATATTTTTTAAGTCGGGTTGTGATGTGGGACCAACCATGAGGTCGTTATTTAACGAAGTCCCATTGTTCAATTGACACGAAGCGTCGAATACTACCCTCACCTTGGAGGTGGTTTTGTCATTATGTATGACCGCGTGGTGTGGCAAATAAACTGCTGTGGAACAATCTTTTTCTGAATCTGGAACTACTTCCATATGACCTAAATGCAACTATTTTCCTGAATAACTTCGGAATATTGAGATTCGAATTCGGGGTTATTATGAAATCGTTTCTCTAGCATTTGCAATCGCTTGAGAGCTACCTCGAATGAATTGCCGTATTGACATTTAGGATCGTTTGATCGAAATGGCAATTTTACAATGTAACGCCCAAACTCGTCCCTGTAAGTAGTCTGGGAGTAAAACTGCTCACAAAGCATTTCTTCCTCGCTCAAAATTTTCTTAGAACTTGAAACTTATTCTAACTCCCAGAAACTCCTTAATAAATCATTATCAGACACCATCGTGTGTGCACTTACAATATTCTTGTTAAATTCCTTAGAATTATAGTTGTTAGTGTGTACCTGCCCTTAAAGAATCCAGCCAAGGTTGGTATTTTGTGCAATTGGATAACCTGGCGGACCCTTAATCAACCCCTCCGATAACACTAGAGCATACACCTCAGCACCTAATAACAAATCGACCTTGTTAGGTTTGTCGAAGAAAGGATCTGCTAATTCTAAAGATGGAAGATGTGATAATACCTTCATTATCATTTTACGTTCTGGAAGAAGCGAAGTGATTTTGCTCAGAACATGAGCCTTAACGTGGACTGTAAATTTGGGATTATGGCGTGATTGAATTTTAATGGATACTATCCATTTAGACCAGAGGTTTCCAAACTTATTTCATGTAACGCCCACTTTGAAAATCAGTTGTTTTGTAGCGCCTCCCCCCTCGTTTTTTTCTTGTCAATAACCTCAATAACATATTTGTTGCGCCTAGTTTAAAAAAAAACATGTTTTTTAAGATTTATACCGCCCCCCTCTAGGCTTCCAGCACCCACAAGGGGGCGTTATCGCCCACTTTGGGAAAGGCTGATTTAGACTGCAGAGTCGTACTCTGATCACTACCTAATCCTGAAATGTTACTATTATAAGGTATCTTTTTCAGGCCTAACAACTGAACCGCAGATTCGGTGATAAACGATGCCTGTGATCCCTGGTCTAGTAATGATCTTAACACTATTGTACCTGTCTTCGTTTCTACCTGTACTAAGGCAGTGGCCAATAAGACTTGGCTGGTCGAATTCGACAAACAGGTTGTGCTATTTGGGAACTCACCTTGTGAAGAAGTAGTAGCATTAAGTGCTACACTGTTTATACCTGACTGATCAGCATTGGCAAGATCAGTCTTAGAAACCGATTTTGGGTGAAGTAATGAATGGTGCTTTTTTCTGCAAATACAACAGCTGGTTGATTGACGGCATGATTTTACGGAGTGACCGGAATTAAGACAGTTAAAACATAAGCGATTGGTTTTGACAAACTCACGACGAGTATTGGTATCTTGGTTTACAAATTGCTTACAACTACACAATTTATGATTATCTTTACACAAAACACAAGATACAGGAGCGATCACATGCATAGTTTTAGGGTTACTACTACGACTAACAGTATATTTAACATTTTTTGAATCCAAAAATTCTAGCGATCGAAATCGATGATCCAG
The DNA here is from genome assembly GCA_002245475.1 of Calephelis virginiensis. Classification (NCBI taxonomy): domain Eukaryota; kingdom Metazoa; phylum Arthropoda; class Insecta; order Lepidoptera; family Riodinidae; genus Calephelis; species Calephelis virginiensis. The sequence continues at coordinate 107,224 of NJDC01001516.1, forward strand.
AAAATCATGGAAGTTACTCCAAGTAGGCAATTTATCGCCTAAGTTGCTAACTTGCACCTCCCATAACTTTCGGGATTCATTATCAAGTTTTAGACTGATTATGTAAATAACAATGATGTCCCAAGAACTTAAATCGATTTTAAGATTTTTTAAAGCATTTAAGCATTCGTTTGTTGTATCGAGTAAATCTTTAATAGAATTAGAAGACTCGATTACTACATTTTTTTGGCTCATAAGGCGTTTTAAAATACAATTTGCGAGATATCGCTTATTATTATATCGACTTTCTAACTGTGACCAACAAACCTTATAGTTACAAGCTGTGATGGGAACATGTCTAAGAAGCTGTTCAGCTTCACCGCAAAGATGACTTTTAAGATAGTGAAGTTTTTGTACGTCATCCAATCTTTCACTGTTATGTATCAATGAAAGAAATAAATCTCGGAAACTTATCCATTCAGCATATTTCCCGCTAAACATTGGTATAGATATTTTTGGTAAATTAACAGTGAGAGATTGTCCGACTTTTGATTCATTAGATTCTACAGCTTTACAAGATTTTGCCTTAATTTTTAATAATGCTTCTCGTAAATCCGACTTGTAAATAATATAGCTTTCCTCTGTTGCGTCATAAACTTCACTCGTATTATAAGTAGATTTCTTAAACTCTTCATCTGAAGCTTCACTTACAATAGCTCTGTGCGTATCATCAAAAGATGACCATAGCTTCTCTAATGTTACCAATCGAGTCTCTATATATGATTGCGTTAAACGCTCCTTAGGTGTTTTCTTAAAATTTGCTGCCCCTTTGATTATTTTAGACTTAGTATCTGCTTGTACTTTAACGTAGAACTCCATTTTATAAAGTTAATGTATGATAATTGTTAATCACAAGATGTACAGTATTAAACTTTAAATCCAAACTCCAAGCAAATTCAATCTTGATAATTAAATCGTTGAAAATTTTACAAGTCTCGGACAAACTTCCGATTATTTTCTATGTCTTCACAATGTCGAAAAATTTTACAAGTCCAATTTGCAGTTGAAAATGTTTTAGGTGTTTAAGACTTTTATATTCTGATTGAAAACGGACTTGGATTCCCCGTCTCTTCACTTTTTTGCAAATTATTCTAAGTCTAATCTTCATGCATTAAATTTTTCTAAGTCTCAAATATTTTTAAAATTGAACTAAGTCCCTAATATAATTAATTAAATGTACTCACAGTTTCACACTTCACTGATCACTCACACTTGTCCAATTTTCGCTTCCGTATCCGCTCCGCTCTGCTTGTCGCTGATGGTGTGGCCCCACCAGTGGACCCCATTGCTCCTTCTAGTACTATCAGCAACAACCTGTCACTGTGTCAGCACTGCTGTAAAGGAATGCACTGCTCCCGCTGATTCTCTTAACCGGATCAGATAGGATCATGTACAAGTTTCCTAAAAAGGTATCCCGATATCTCGGTGGGGATGTCAATAACACACCGTACCAAGGTTGAGAACAGTTTTATTAATCTAGAAATTTTACAAGTAAAAATGACCAGTGTCAGTTGCGCGATGTATAACAGTACAGCGCCATCTTTTATCAATACTAGCGTTTAACACTAATAATAAGTAGGTATAAATCTTCTTATTTTTCTGTTTACTTTGTGTTAAAAATTAATGCATGTATTTTAAATTTACTTCTGTGATGTGATGAATTATAAGTAAAATAGCTTAGACTAGGTAGGTACTAAAATAAACATAATCACCCTAACATTCAGTTTCATGAATCTTAACGATGTGAGAAAAGTGTTTAAAAAAGATTTTTGAAAGACTATTACTTAAGGTTTTTAAATAGGTAGGTACCTACATAAATTCTGTTTTGAGCTTAAATTAAATTAGGTTTTCAAACTGTGTTACCACTCACCTTTAAGTTAACTATGAACAACCGTTTTGAGAATTACTGCAAACTTAACAATATTCAGTTTTATTAAAAGCAAAATTACAATAAACAATTAAGACAAGTCTTGCAGCTAACAGTTTCTCGTTTCTTTCTATTCTCAGGAAAGTTTTTCTTATGTTTCTTCCACACAAGTTTTTTAACTAATTCTAGTAATTCAGAAATTTTGAACATTTTAAATTACAAAATAAATCTAATCTATAAGCATTTATCTTAATATAATGCTTCTAAAATCCATTTCCGAATCACTAAACGTTTCTCATATATTTGTTTACCTTTTGAACACGACTGGGTAATAGTGGTTCATCACTTAAAATCTTCAAAACACTGGTATTTCAAAGTTGCTTTCAAAAAGTTCTTTACGTCTTTAGTTCCCAACTATTTTGTGTCCACTTTTCGTAGCAAATGCCAATTTATGTTTATCGATACAGTATTATCTGTCAAATTGTTTGAAAGTGGCTTATTTTGTCCACTCGGTGGCGAACGAATACATAACGTCATTTTGGTTGGTCACTGGAGCAAGCCAATACAAAACTCGTCATTTGACAGCTATTTGATGTACGCTTTTCCATTTTGAGTTGGAAACTGAGTTACAAAATCAGCCCCGACTTAAGTGGCTTGGTGTTACCTCACATTGTGACTTAAGCACTATCGAAAAAAAACCGAATAGTTGAAGCCTTATTTCAATGGAAAACAGTGGACTTAGTTTAAATTGATTAGAACCAAAAGGTGTAGTTTCATGCGTGAAATCAGATTCACAAAAAACATATAATAACGACTATAGTGGAATTAAGCGAGTTTGAAATGTATCTACACATTTATGGTTAAGTATATGTATCAAATTTAATAATATGACAACGGCTTTGAATATTACGTGATGAGTCGATCGGTTTGTCGCCCCTTTGGACATGACGCCCGCGTTCTGTGCACGCCTTGCATGCCCGCTTGCGGCTGGCCTGGCCAGGGGGCTGATTATCTATCTCAGTGGGAAAACAGCTGTCAAATGAAGTGTTTTATATATTTCCTAACTCCAGTGACCAACAGAAATACAATTGAGATAGCAAACGCAAATGACGTCATTTCACAGCTATTCGATGTACACTTTTCTATTTTGAGTTGGCCACTAAGATACGTAATCAGCCCCCAGGTAGTTAAGGTAAGCGCCCACTTACGCATACACCAATAATCACCAATGATTGTGCTTGTGTAAACAACACATAAAGGAATTTACCTTCGATGTTTACATTAATACACACACATACATAGTATTTTTAAACTGTAATCGTACTCCACCCAATTCGCAAATTAAGTACAATTGAGAGTTGCAATTTTATTATTGCTTATTGTTATTGCAACCCTAACAACAAAATGTCATATTATATTACATTTTCTCGACAACAATTTTTAAGTCAAACGTCAATATTTTTAAGCTCACTCGTCAGTCCTCATTTTCGAGAATTTTAAAAATTAAGTTATTGATTTTTCGACGAAGGTGTTGGATGTCTGCAAAAAGTAAAAATGGAAGTAAATAATTATTTCAACGTGGTTCTCTATTAAATGGCCATTTTGGCAAATATTATGAATTTCGCTCATAAAAATAAGTAGGTAAGTTTAATGATCAAATGACGTGTATTTCGCAACAAACTTGCATATTAAATATTTCCATAAATGCCTGGTTCAAGTATTAGCATTTCGTAGTGAAAAATTTTGATTTGATTAGTTGGTCAAGAACAATTTTAAATTTTAAACAATGTAATAAAACTGTAATGTGTTACACATTTCGTATCTTATCAATTCCTGCTTTATTAATTATTGTAAATCTAGGGAATTTACCAGTCAATTTTCCTATAAATTCTAGCATTTGTATTGGTTTACATTAAAAGTAGAATACATGTTATTGACCTATAACTGTAAATTTTTGCGTTTGCCTGGCGTGACGATTATTATATCTTAGTTTACAAATCAGGTTAGAAAACACCTTAGAACATTATTTTTAAAATAGAAAAAAGAAATAACCATGATGAAAACAGAATAATTCTGTGCAAAACTTAAAAATAGGATTAGTCTTACTATATGATGTTTTTATTGAAGGCTTATGTTAAGCTCTTTTGTTTGATACATTGCATAAATCAGAAATAATTACTTAACGATAATATTAAAACATCTCACAGCCACCATGTTTGTATTTTCACATCAATTTAATTTGGATTTTTGTAATTATGGTAATTTAATTTTACACCTAAACTGTAGCGACATGTATATTATTCCAAAAATCAAAGATTTTTATATATTGAGACAATTAGTATGGAGGTAACATAGGATTTTTTATTTTATAGGGATTTACACATTTATAGGGAACAAATTTGTATTATTTACCTATACATAATATGAATTTGTTTTATTATTATGATTTTTTGTACTAGATATGTATTTGATAGCAATCTGCTTTAAACCATAAAAGTAAAGAATAGCGCAGCAATGCATTAATATATAATTTATTTTAGATTACAAAATCCCTTCTTGCAAATACAGTTTTAAAATTTTAAACAATGCCTTTCATAATTTTAGTCTTTGTGTGTTCCAATGCATCATTTTTGATTTTGTTACCTATGATACCTTCAACTTTAGAAATAAGTTAATTTGTTCTTTTATATAAAAAAGTTGTATTAGTTAAAATTACATTGTACTACACATTATTCCCCTTTATTGTTGTCAGGAAAAATTAAATGAATATCTCTGGACAAGTTACACAAATTGAATCTTACTCCAAAGTAAGCAAATTATATGCTTGTGTTATGGGTGTTAGTCAGCAATACTAATACATAGAAATACTTAAATAGATACCGGAATAAATTTATCAAAGGCCCAGACCCGGAAATGCAGACATCTAAATATTCATTACATAAATGCATACCCATTTTGTTTGGTGCAGTTAGGTGTGTACACTAGCCACTTGACCAACGAGTCGGTTAAGTATAATTTTAATTTGATTACCTACCTACCTTGTGGCAAATTATCCTCCAAACGACACAGAAACTGACAAGCCTAACTGACGTTCCCACCACCCACCTCCGCGACCAGAACACGAATAGAGTCCGAACACGGGAAATAAAACCACTGGTCACATCCTTCGCCAAAGTCGCTTCCTCTGTCCCTGTCCCTTTGTATACTTAAATCTTTAAAACTATGCAACAACTACGCATAAAGCGATTGAAGAGGTATTTCAGGTTCATATGTATAGTTTATACCCTTGCGAAGCCAGAGCGGGCCGCTAGTATTACATAAAATAAGTTATCGCCCATTAAGGGTCCATATATGCTCAAATACGTCAGCTATATAATGTTTTTTTTTCATACAAAGCAATCATGGATCTTGGTGACAAAAATACACAAGATTAACATTAATATGCTTTATAAGACTATTGTTTCCAAAACACGATTCATTTCATTTTGCTCGATAAAAAAAATCAAAAAGTTAACTCTTTTTTGAAAGCAAAACCCAACTGTCTACTTCAATTATGAAAATATTGACACCAGATTTAACATAAACATAAATAAGTATTATACCTAAAAGATAATTGATTCAGTTTTTATATTTTTTTATAAATTACTTTTATAGTGTCAAAAATAGTGATTTGTCGCTTAAGACATTTACTTAAGAGCGCAATTATTTCATAGTAATCAAGGAACGGGGGAGTGCGGTGATTGGCTCTTCTGGCTGACTAAGTGTGGGGCCTTAACGACGACGCCTGGGGAGTCTCACAGTTTCGTCGCCCAAAGCTAGAGATACAAAGACTTTTTAGATTTACAGACCTTTTTAAATATTTTGGAATATTGTTTTACATAATTTTGAAACATAGGGCAATGGTTATAGCTTTTAGTATCATACAGTTCAAACAATTTGTCTCTACTTTTGAGAATTCCAGGTGTAGCCCAGTCTCTAAGTAAGTGTTTAGTTCTCGTACTGGTATTTTTATTTTTTCTGGAAATATATTTTTAAATTCTTCATTTAATATTGAAATGAAATTTGTGTATGTTTGATCAGCATTTAGATGTCTAGTATCAAAACTTGCTAGTCTCTGAACTAGGATATTATTGAATTTTTCAATCTTTCTAACTGACATTGGTCGTACCTTAATCTCACATTTATTACTTCTTTTACAACCTGGAAAATAGCTAGCTGACCACTATGATCTGATTTAAAGCAGTGTATTATTTTAAAATTAGTGCATTCGGCGTTAGTATTTTATTAGTAGTAGTTATTCGGCGGCGTTAGTAGTAGTGAGGTTGATTCTATTTATACTGATTTTTCTAAAGCGTTCGACAAGGTTGATCACCAAATATCGACATCCAAACTTCAAAAATATGGTATATGCGGTCCATTTTTGGATTAGTGTCAATCCTATTTGAACAGTAGGATATACAAAGTAGTTATAGATGGCGTCGAGTCCAATCAGTTTGTAACATCCTCTGATGTACCACAGGGTTCCATTTTAGGGCCTATATTCTTTAACCTGCTAATAAATGATGCAGTGGAAGTATTTAAACACTCTAAGCCTTATTTATTCGCTGACGACCTAAAGTTCAGTCGGAGTATATGCAGTCCTGGGGATGCGGACTTGCTTCAGGAGGATCTGCAACGGTTTGAAAGGTGGTGCGTTTTTAATAAAATCCTTTAAAATGTTGCTTCATAAAATTCTCCCGAAAGCGCATTCAAATGGACACTTCGTATTGCTTAAATGGTAATGTCTTGCAAAGAGTATATGAGACCTTGGTGTCACAATAGATAGTAAACTGTGTTTTGTTCCCCATATTGATAAGACATTAAATGCAGTAAATAGACTCTTCGGATTTGTGTTCAGACCTTTACAATAGCTTCGTTAGAAGCAAACTTGAATATTGTAGTGTTGTTTGGGCACCTATGTATCAAACACATATCGATAGAATTGAAAGAGTACAAAAGCGCTTATTTAGAGGTAAGTTTTTTCTGACGAAAAATGATTGTAATAAAGAGTCCTACCCTATTCGCTCAAAACAAAACAAGATGCAATCTCTTGTCTGTCGTCGTAATCAGATGGCACTCATGATGTTACACAGGATAACTAATAGTGGAATTGATTGTCCAGATATTATAGGTAAAATATTGCTCAAGGTTCCTCGCAAAGTTCCTCGATTTCCCTGTCCTTTGTTTTATAAACCCAGATGTCGAACTAAGCTGGGTAGACAGACCAATATCAAAGATGGTATTAATTTATAATTATCTGTCTAAACATTTTGATATTGATATCCACTTCTTGAAATACCCTCAGTTTAAAGCAATACTGAAAAAAATTAACTGTTGCGAGTTTTCTCCATGTAATCTCAAGTAAATAGATTATTATGTCTCGAGCATATTGATTATTGTACTTAAATTTTTAAATGTAAAAACATAGCAATAAAAATAATTTGATTGTTCTGATAAATTGTTATTGCATTAAAAATATTGCATTTTCTCTGTAGAATTATTGTATCATTTATATACTTAATTTGTTTTGATAAGTTTTGACTGTGTTCATCTCTTTTTTCAATTGTTATAAAAACTGAATTCAACTAACGCCAGCTCAGTGTCAGTATCACTAATTATTGTTTATTTGTATTAATGAATTTATTGTTTTAAAATGAATACTGTATAGACCATTATAGTGATAAATAAAACATGTATTTTTATGTATTATTGCTTTTAAAATGAGTGCTGTAGTACATCAACATAGCGATAAAAAATAACATGTTTTATAAATTATCATTATATTAAATTATTTGTTCTCTTGAAATTTTATATAGTTTTTGTTTATGTCTTGATAAATTGTAATCATTTTAATTTTAATTTTCGATTGTTTTTTTTACCGGTGCATAATGTGGCTGATTTATAAGTCGTTTCTACACTTAACTTTTACAATAAGATCTCATGTGCTTATTTCATGTATAGATGTGAAACTGTAATTGACCCTTAATAATAAAAAAAAAAAAATTATCAATGCAAGTAGCTGAACCAGTCGTTACTCTAGTGGGCTCTCTTAAAATATATTGTTTAAATTATATGATTTAAATAAAATGTTTAACCTTATGCTATATAAATATATATCAAATAAATCAACATACAACAACGTACAAGATACAAGGTATCCTTTGTCAAAACAAAATTACTAACAAACTTATTAGTGTCTAGTAATATCAATTCGGCGCTATGACAGGTGTTTATTTTATAAATTAAACTATTTAAGTAATAAATTTTGCTGAATTTGCTTAATAGTAAAAGATTTCGAATATGGAAATAAGCAGAATATTATTTTATATTATAGTCCACTTATAACATCTTTTTTCGTCGTTCCTAAACTATTGCCTGTATTGTAGCGGTCTACAATTAAAGAGGTGTTTGAGTTAAATTTATATTATATATTTATTCATATTATATTATATTATGTATGTATTAGTTAGCTGTTCAGTTATAAACGAATTAGATTCTGATCACTGTGGTCAATTAGCTATTTTTCCTATGATAATTGAAAAGTCTCAAAAGAAATATATTGTTTACAATCCAATAAATTCTAGTCGATTAGAACACTTTCGGGATAATATATTAGAAAATCTGCCAAATCTACCTTACAATGATGATCCCAATAAATTATTTAATTCGTTATTTAATTTAATTGATACGGAGCATAATAAAGTATTCATACATAGAAAAAAATATATAGCAAAACGGGCGTGTTTCAGTAAGTGGGCAACAACCGGTATATTAATAAGTAGAAAACGATTATTTGATTTATATTATGAAAAATCATATAACCATAGCATTGAATTTAAAAACTATGTTAAAGTGTATTCAAAATTGTTTAAAAGAGTATGTTCTTTTGCAAAGTCTATGTATTTGAAAAACATTATTAAATGATCCGATATCAAAATCAAGGCCACATGGAATATTATAAATACGGAAATCAGTAAATGTCAAATTATCAATGACTGGTTTGAATTAAATATAGATGGATGTAGTATTAAAGAGAATGTAAAAATTGCGAAAGAGTTTGAAAAATTTTTCACACAAATCCCAATTGAAACAACCAAAACTCTTTGCTCATCTCCTATTATTTCGGAATCAATATTGAAGCAATCTTTAACCGAATGTAACAAAGCTTTTGAATTTACCTTTGTCGATACAAAAGACGTAGTAAAAGCTTTTAAATTACTTCAATCGAAGAAAACGTCAGACTTGTGGGGACATTCTGTTAAAACAGTTGCATCAATAATTTTTGATATTGCACCACATTTGGCCATTATATTTAACTGCTGCATATCGAATGGTGTATTTCCTGATCTAATGAAACAAAGCAAGGTAGTGCCTTTATTTAAATCGAATGACACTTCTGACCCTACAAATTTTCGCCCTATTTCAGTTCTGCCTACACTAAGTAAAATATTTGAAAAATTAATACTAAATCAGATGTTAAATCACGTCAATGTGAACAACTTGTTACATAATAAACAGTTTGGATTTACCAAAGGTTGCTCAACCGTTGATGCAAGCGTGGAATTATTAAAAATGTATTTGAAGCCTGGGAGAACTCGCATGATGCATTTGGTGTATTCTGTGATCTCTCTAAGGCTTTCGACTGTGTTCATCATGATACTCTGAACAGGAAATTACGCTATTACGGAGTTAAGAACAAAGCTCTTGATGTCATGATCTCATACTTGAACAATAGAGTTCAGAGGGTAAAAATAAATGGTAAAACCTCTTCAGGTTCTACGGTTAAGATTGGCGTACCGCAAGGCTCCATTCTTGGTCCATTTTTGTTTCTTATATATGTAAATGACTTACCTTATCATATAATGAATATCCACGATATTGTATTGATCGCGGATGACACTTCACTTATATTTAAAGTGAAAAGACAGGTAAGTATGACGAAGTGAACAATGCGATATCCAAAGTTGTACATTGGTTCACAGTTAACAATCTTCTTTTAAATGGTAATAAGACGAAATGTATTAGATTTTCAATGCCCAATGTTAGGCTAGTAGATTCCAATGTACAACTAAATGGATCTAAACTGGATCTGGTTGATTCCACTGTCTTTTTAGGCATCACAATTGATAATAAATTACAATGGGGCCCTCATATTGAGAAATTGGCAAAGAGGCTTAGTTCAGCAGCATTTGCAGTAAAAAAAAATAAGAACATTAACAGATGTTGAAACGGCCCGAATAGTGTATTTTAGCTATTTTCATACTTTATTTATTTATTTATTTAACACTTTATTGCACACAAAAACTAAAATTAATGTGTTATGGGATACTTTTTTGGGGAAATTCTGCAGATATAAATACTATATTTGTATTACAAAAAAGAGCTATTAGAGCTATTTATAATCTTAATGTAAGGGATTCCCTGCGTGAAAAATTCAAAGAAATAAATATTTTAACCTTCAGTTCTCAATACATTTATGAGAATTTAATGTATGTTAAAAAAATCTATGTATGTTTACAAAAAAATGTGATGTTCACAATGTAAATACGAGGGATAAAAATAATCTAGCCGTATACAAAACTCGTCTTCATAAAATTAGTAAATCCTTTTTCGGTCAATGTATACGTTTTTACAATAAGCTGCCCATCGGTATTAGAGATCTACCTTTAAATTAGTTTAAAAATGTATATAAGTAAAATTATGTCAAAAACGGTCTCAGAGTATTTGGAAGATGAACATGCTTGGAGATAGAGATTTCAATCTCCCACTGCAATTTGCAATGTGATTTGTTGTACCTTTTATTTAAGTTTAAATCTGATTGTAATTTGTATTTTTAATCTAGTTTATATTGTAAATATTATTATTGAAAAAAGACAAGCCCGCTGAGTTTCTTTCGCCGGATCTTCTCAGTGTGAGGCCGCGATTCCGATCCGGTGGTAGTTTATAAAAATGTCGACGCGCACAAATGCCACTTGTATGGTTCAAGTGAATAAAGATTATTCTGATTCTGATTCTGATTCAGCATTTGGATGTCCTCGTCATATTTCTTGTTAATTTGTTTGACTTCTTGACTTGTCGATTCCATTTTTTCTAATAACATTTCTAATAACGTTCGTTTTGTAGCTTGTTGTTGTATTTGAATATTTTTTTCCTGTTTTCACCGTATTTTTTTTTTATATTTTTTGCAGTTTTCTAATATTTTTACTAGTTTTCCGACTATATAATGTATATTTGAGATGTTTTTCCTTATGATTTTCTCTTTTATACTTATGTGTTCTGACTGACTAATTCATCATCGCCGAGCAAAAACTGTTATAGTTACAGTCATTAAATTTTTGTGAGTATTGTCGTGTTATTGAGTAGACACACTAAGGATGGAATTTTGGAAATTCAACCCCTGCGGGGGTGAAATAGGGGTTGAAAGATTATGTGGAAGACCGTCATTTTTTAAGTTAGTAACATGAAATTTTGTTACCACTACATACCATTTACATACCTATTTAAGCGTTTCTGGCAATTCTATCCCTAATTATCCCTATTTTTATTTCTATCCCTATAAGTGAAATTGAGGTTGAAAGTTTACATGATAGTCCTTATTAATGGGATATAATGGGCTGCCACGCGAACTAAGCCGCGGAAAACAGCTAGTTATTGTATACTATTATATAATCATATAAATTGTTAAAGAATTGTGTGTGTGTTGTTTGCATATTGAAGATATTCCAGAAAAACATGGATTAATTTACTGGAAAGCGTCTTTAAAGTTATAAACATTTTCTTGAATACCTATATTTTTTGTTTGTTATGGTGGTACGTAGAATCATTAACAATTATTGACTCAAGTATGCTTAAAATTTGGATAGGTTAGTCTTAACACTTTTAATGCAAGTATTGTTTTTGTATTGAAATAACTCTTTTTCGTGCACTAACATCTTAATAACCCAATCAGTGCTGATATTTTTTATTTACATTCGAATACTGCCCATCATTTGTTGTATTTTAAATAGTAATATTTTGGTCAAATATTATTAGATGTTTAGAAGATTTGCTTTTATTGCTATTGATTTATATCCCAAAACAAACAAACAATACAAATGGAGTTTGAAAAATGGCAATTCTAAACTTCATGTTGAGCCTGCCCATAAGCTTGTCAGCTCACTAGCACGAGCTCTGCGATCAAGTCGCGTTTTCAAAATTCAGATTTTACATGTATGTTATGTTTCATTTTATAAACATTTGTCTGAAACTGTTTTTACGGCCTCCAAGGATTATAAAGTCACCCAATAAAGAAAATTTAATCACTACGTTTTTAATACTCTGGCCGTGAAAACAGTCTTGAGCATATTACATTTATGTAACTATGTGCAAATAATTTAATGTAACCACGTAGTTATACATTTATGGTATAATATAGTATTCATTTAATGTTCCTGTACAACTTGTGAAAAAGAGTATAAATTAATAAGGGTGCCACCGTCATACTTATAGCAGTGTGTGGCAGGCTTAAATGGTAATAGTAACAGCCGACGATCATAATCACCTTGTTAGACAGCTTATTTAAAAAAAAATATTTTTGTTGGACCTTCACAATGAGAGGCCGAGTTCAAGGCTTGGGACTGGTACGAAAAGTACAGGTTCAGGTACAGGATATATACCTAATGAAAATATTTTTAATAATTTTGAAGTTTCTTCCACTTTACTCATGAACGCGTAGAGGTATGAAAGGATGAAATGTTCAAGAGACTAAATTCAAGCTTTCGTTGGAATGAAAATATGGATTTCATTTTGCAATAAAAATATTACAACTGTGACACATCTCTCGTGATGGGTAAATTTTTGCTTATATACTTAAGGTTTGTACGGAATGCGACTCGCACTTGGACCTTATTTTTCTTATAACCAACTTCATAAATGTGTGATGTGCGTGTGTGACTGGAAATATGATGTAGGTTTTTTTTTAAATACTCAGTGAGTGATTCCTAAAATAAAAATTACTACTCTAGATAACAACTCTTATCACACAAGAAAACATGTCACATATTACTACAATTACTTTCAGAGAAAAATGGATCTTTCTATAAAAAGGGAAAGAGTAGATATAGAAATTGGGGGAGAAGATGCGAAATCAAGAAATAGAAAAGATCCTACAACCCTTTTACCAGAGGAACCTATGACATATGAAATAAAAAAGAAAAAGAAGAAAAAAAAGAAAGAAATTGTTGAAGATCCATTTAAAGATATTGAAAAAGTAAAGCTATCAAATGAAACCACACCAGATCCTACTAGTATGTTTACCCCAGAAGTTAGTATTAAAGTGGAAAATATTGAAGTTGAATTAGATTACAATGATGTAAGTATCAAGTAATTAATGGTTTTATTTTAGATCATTAAAGCCAGATATGGAAATATTTTCCTAAAAGCGAATCTTCGGTGCATCATCTCTTAGGCCGCGTCACTAACGTTGCATCTGGAGCTACAATCGACTTATGCTACATACTTTTGCACAGTAGAATAATTATCATCAAAATACTAGAATTTAATAACATATTCATAAAATGTTATAAACTCAGCAGTTCTCAATAAATGGTAAGGCGACCCCTAGTAGTTCGTATCTTAGGAATGTAAGTATGCAGGGTAATTTTAATAAATCCTTGAGTTTTAACTTACACAATTTTATACTTTACAGCCAAGGGTTATACTGTGAACAAAATTCATTTGTATTGAGTAAGCTCGTACTCACCCCTTTTTTCAAGTGTTTCAGTATTACCCCAAATGTGTTCTCCTTTGAAGAACTTATCGTATTGGTACAACTGCCTTTCCTATTTATATCGCCGCTATGACGGAGCTTGACACGGTCGTGTATCAGTATTGTACTTAGAGCAGCATGTAAATTTAAACAAAAAGTTTAATATCCCAGCCAGTCAATCAATGCAATATTAATTAGTATCTTAATATATGCATTAGCATTGTCCAATAATTGGCAGTGTGCATTGCTTGTTATTTCGATATCCTTTTGCTTGTTCGCTTAACAATCCCTAAAAAAAAGAAAAAGTGATTTTGAAAGTGAGGAAAAGTGACAGAAATGATTGCACATTGGTAATTAATTTCAATTAATGACCGCCTCATTGGTCGAGTGGCTAGCGTACACGTCTAAATATACCGACCAACTTACAGGTTCGGGTTTGATTCCCGACGAGGCAGCCATTTGTGTGATGAGCATCTAGATGTCTGTATTTCCGAGTCTGGGTATTTATTATATTTTTTCTGGTATCTATTCAAGTATTTCTTTGTATTAGAATCGTTGACTAACACCCATAATGCAAGCATATAGTTGCTTAATTTGGGGCTAGATTCAATTTGTGTAACTTGTCCAGGATATTTATTTATTATTATAAGTAAAAACAATTAAATGTTTTTTTTTTTAATTTCAGTTTGCTAATTATAGTGGACTAATGTTAGAAGGGTCACAAACTGTAGACGCTCAAGAACCTGTTGTGAAATTAGAACCTGAAGAGTCGGTTATGTTAACATTTGAAAAGATTATAAATCAAAGTGTCTTGAGTTATGGACAAAATATACCTCAATCTGCACCTACGCATGTATGCAAAGTCTGTCATCTAGTCTTTCAAACAACAAAAACTTTAAAGATGCACCAGAAAAGAAAACACAAAGTGTTTCGGAAGTCTTTCAAACATATTTGTGATTATTGTGGAATGTCTTATGAGCAAAAAAATAGTTTGGTTGCTCATATAAAAAGAAAACATGGCCCGAACTCCACCGCTGATGATGGAGAAGAAAAAACTTGTGATGTATGTGCATTGGTATTTAAAGGCCAAAACAGACTACGGATGCATATGAGGAGAAAACACGGATCTTTTGAGGAATCCTTTCGTCATATTTGTCAGGATTGTGGCTTGACTTATGACAAATATAGAAGTCTTGTAGTTCATATTCAGAGAAAACATTCCAATGTTAAAAAACCTGATTTATTGCAATGGTTTAACTGTCCATTTTGCCCGAAAGTTTTTACTAGAAGAGAGACTTATTCAAGACATGTTCAAAGAAAGCACAGGGTTAGTGATGAAGAAAATATGGAAACTGAAGAAGCCCAATTTGAAAATTATACAAATGCAGAAACAGGCGAAATCACATGCACTGAATGTCAATTAGTTTTTTCCTCGGTTAACTTCCTTAAATTGCATATGAGAAGAAGGCATAATGCCCTTAAAGAAGATTTCAGACTTAAATGCAAAATTTGTAAGCTTTCATATGATAAAATTGAAAGTTTAAAAAGGCACATACGTCGGAAACATGACAAAGGTTCTCATTGTGATGTTTGTAACAGACAATTTGATACAAGAGAACAATATTTGAATCATTCTCATGAAAAGTCAATTAATGAATGTAATTTATGTGGTTTGATTTTTGCGTCTCAGGGTGGATTAGGAAAACACTTAAGGTGTACACACAAACTAGATTCGCCGAAAACAGTGTTTTGTGATTTATGTAATGAAGGATTTTATGATAAACGGCAATTAAAACCACATTACATGAGAGTGCATCTAAAAGCTACATATACTTGTCAATATTGTAACAAAGTGTTTAAAGCAAAAGAAAGCTTTCGTAGACATGTTCTATTCAAACATCCAAAAAGTGTTGCTGATAAAACTCATATGCACAAATGTGATAAATGTTCTGAGGCATTTGCTAATGAATTTGATTTATGCAAACATATTAATTTAAATCATAGAGACCCAGATGATGAATTTGGAGCTCTTTGGACAGTTAAGAAAGAGGATGATGTCTCTGACTCGTTCCAATGCACAAAATGTCCTGAAACATATAATTCTTGGGAACAATTACGGACTCATTATGAGCAAAATCATCAAATAATTTCTGAAACACAGTGTCAAATCTGTGGAGAAATGATACCAAGCAATGAATTACAAAAGCACATTAAAAACTTACATACAGACACAACTGTTCAATGCAAGTATTGTGAATTTGTTAGTGATAACCGTGCAAGCATGACACAGCACTTGTTAAGACATCAGGATGCGGCCACATCTAGGTGTGATTACCCTGGTTGCAAATATAAAAGTTTTTACGAAGATGCAATGGCAAAACATAAGAGAAAACATGCAGACCAGGGTGTTAAGTTACAATGTTCAGAGTGTGCTTTTCAAACAATGAATAAATACATATTGAAGTACCATGAGGAAGCTCATGCTACTGGTAAAAAGCGTTACTCTTGTGACCAGTGTGATTATGCTACGATTCTGCCAGCAAATTTAGTACAACATAAATATAAACATTCTACGGAAAAAAGGTTTCGTTGTGAAGTATGTCCGTTTGCAACAAAATATAACACTTCGTTACGTTTTCATGTTAAGAAGAAACACTGTGATCTCCCGTCATTTAGTTAAATATTAATGTTAGATATATTTGGTGTTATGTCATTTTTAAATGATTTTATTAAAACATATTTGAATTCTTTGGTTTTTAAACATTTTTTATTTTACTAGCTGGGTCCTGTGAGTCATCGGCGCAAAGTGTACTTTATTTTTTAACCTGTTTTGATAGAACACACATAACTTTGATGGTGCAATTTTTTTTTCATATATATGGCCTAGCAAATTTTCACCGCACTACTTTTTTCCTCGCAATTCTGTAACATAATAATTTTATACGAGTATCCGCACAGATGGTAAAAATTTCGCACTGAAAAAAAAAACTGATCCAATGTAAATTGATGCAATTCGCCGCGTATTTGTTTCTGCGCGAAAAACCGCTCGTTGAAAATTCGCAGTGCGGAAAAGGCCCATTAGTACAGAATAATAAGTACTTACGTACAGAACCAGCTCTTCTCTAAACAATTCATAGAAATAGCGTCTCACGTTTGTACAAGCGTTCCCCTCCTTACGAGATATTCACCTAAGAATACCCGCTCTCCTTTAACGCATAACTTTGTCGCTATTTAGCGTAGAGTCACGCGATATCTATGATAGGGATGTCAGCTCGCTGCAGCGCTGCTATCTACTATTATAATATTTATCGCCTAAGTATATTTAGGATGATTCATCGTTTATCGACCTACCTACTTGACCACTTATTGTATCTTACGCCGCCTCTGCACAATGGGCCATGAAGGCCTGTTATAGAATGTGCGATGATCGCCTTTATCGCTGCGTCTTCACAATAGGCCATGATGGTCCACGACAGACGTTCACGATTGTGTAGAGGGCGTAATCGCCTGTGAGCGGCCATGATTGATTGTAATCGAGCGTGATCGCCGCTAATCTCTTGAAATTTGGTTACAAAATTGTATGGTAGCTATTTCCAGGAGGGTAATGTTGGAGCTTTTGCATGACTTATTTGCTTCACTTAAACGCCATGCAGTAACCTGAATATAAAGAATACCTCTGAATTTCTCAACATTTTTTTAATATAAAGTTGGTATTTCTGTTTTCATTCAAAATACTTGTGCCCCGCTACTGCAGATAATTAAAAAATGTTATTGTCAGAATTAAGACTTTTTTACTATAATTTGGTATAGATTAAGTTTGGTAGGTAAGTTACGTGTTGAAATCTACGACACTTTTGGTCTAAAAAAGTGTTTCTTTTAATTACCAATAGAGGTGTTGTTCAAAGTTTTTATACGAATAATTAACAGCGACAGCAGCGAATACAAACTTGATAAGACGTAAACTCTTGGTAATGGCTCTGTTTCGCAAATTGCAAAATGTGTACTTTTGAAAATCGTTTCGGAATTTAGCCACGTCTTTTTATTTTCTATGAGTTTTACTCCATCTCTCGGGTCCCATAGAAATTACTCAAACAGTCTAATGGTAAGTAACGATGACGATAACACCTGGATGTGTGTGACACGAGATTGAAAATTGACAGTAATCATCACTGTAGATAATATACTATGACCATTACTGTAATCTTTGATCTTCGACGTCACAGTCAGATGTCATTTTGACTCCGTCATCTGACGATAGAGTCGCTGCTGTTCATACAATTTTGACATTATTTTGACTGTGCACCCATTCTTATTTGTACATTGGCATACGTAGTATCTCTATCTAGTCTGTGTACATTGGCAGCCGTACAAGACGGACGTCTCGACCTATTTTAATATAGTTACAAAATTGTATGGTAGCTATTTCCAGTAGGGTAATTTTGGAACTTTTGCATCACTTTTTTGCTAGCGCCATGCAGCAGCTTGAATATAAAAAAAATACCTATTGAATTTCTCAACATTTTTTTAAAATAAAGTTGGTATTTCTGTTTTAATTCAAAATACTTGTGCCCCGCTACTGCAGATAATTAAAAATGTTATTGTCAGAATTAAGCAAACAATTTTATGACTTGCAAAATCATTTTGTTTGATTGATGATTTGTAAGAGAAAAAATAATATTACTGCACTAATTAATGCAATGCAGTTTATATTTATGAACCGACCGAACAATATTATGGTGTACAAAATCAGATTACAATTTTGTAGTAACTGTAGTAATCAGAAGATAGCACTGTTTTGATGCCCAATAAAGGCCGATTTTACCAACCATTGAATTGAAAACCAAGTTTAGTAAAACTAAGTTCTGTGTTAACGAGTTCAACTATCGGTTATGATTCCGTTGATAAGCTACGGCAATTTAAATAAACATTGACAAACTAATCATTTTCTACGTATCTGCTTACTATTTAAAATAGTTTAATAATAAAGTATTTACAAATGTTTTCAGCAACGAAATTTTTATTAACTAAACTTGACATGATTGACGCTCTTGGCAACAATCTCTACATGTCTTTACGTTAATTTCGTTAAAATTCGATTGTGAAATCCAGCCTAAGTCTAAAACAAAAAAATAACGTCTATTTAAAAGTAATCAAATCAATGCTAACTTGATTTACCGTCGTCAGTTCGGTTTAATGAGACTTCAGAATTTGAAGACGGTGATATATTTAAAGTAACGTACTGATAGAATTTACTGAATGTTAGTTTTGAATTAAATGAAGACCGCCTATGATTGCGCTTGAAAGGCCTTGAAAGAAGTAACCGTTACTTTAACTCGAAGCACACTATCTACATCCACAATCTAGGTGCAACTGTTATATACTTGAAAGACGACTGTTGGTCGCATTAGTAGCTATCGACGAACTTTAAATTTACTTATGACCCAAGATTTTAAAAAAAGATAACACGATTTAAGTTTTTAAAATTAAAATTAAATCATTTAAAATTTTCATTGTGAATGATTAAATTAATAACTTCTTGACAAAATGCGATTTTTATTCCTTTTAAAGTTCCTTAAAATTCTCACACAACTGACATGAAAATCGACGGCAAATCCATAATGTTATTACATTTACAAGTCTTCGTTTATTAATTTTCTAAAGTACACAAAATTCCCTAATTTATAAACTTACTCATAACTTTCAGAAAGGTACTTTAAAAAATGTTTCAACTTTCAACTGGGGGGAATATTTTTTTTTAATTGCCATACACTAATAATAACTTCATAAATATGACATGTTCACCAGTGATGTGACTTATCTAACGCTGCCTCCACACAATGGGCCATGATGGCTCATGACAGACGTTCACGGTTGTGTAGAGGGCGTAATCGCCTGTGAGCGGCCATGATGGATTGTAATCGAGCGTGATCGTCGCTGTGTCGGTTTTCCGGACAATCATCTAAGGAAATTCGGGCCATGATCGACGGCGCGTCCACACGATCGTCGATATTTGTCGGTAGTGTAATATTGGGGCTCTTTATTTAAACTTTTTAATATTCTGGATTTCTTATTAAGATATTTAGAATATCGCATACAATTAATTTTACATTTATCACTGTGTCTATACTTTTTAAGGGTTAAGTAGACTTCAACAACAACAAATAGTGAGTAGTGTTTTTTTTTTGGTCAACTTAGTATTATTTACCTGATCTAAAATGTTAATAGGTTAAAATTTATTTGACGAGTTTTTTACGGATAAATCCAACAACAATTTGCTCGGCTCGAAACTCTTAAACACTAGCCTTGTAGGTCCGTGAAAACAGATTCGCGGTAAGACCAATTAATTCTTCCGGGCCAATTATGATACAAAAATGGTTTAGAATTTTTTCATTGATTTTGAAAATATATGTACAGGAGCAGAATCTGCAGCTTTCTCCTTTTTTTAGTCGGTTAAAAACTGATATAAGCTAGTCGAGCCGAAACATATTGGAACATAATAGGATTGATAGGCTATGTATGTTAGAGTTATGGGTTTCAGCTTTATGTGTGTTATGATTATGAACAAAATATTATTATAAAACATTCAAATACCTTCATAAAACTCTGAATGAAATGAATAAAATAAAGTTGTTACCGACTTGTACTTATTAAAAATTTATAGTCTGAATTTAACATTCCATCTTTAGTATTGCAGTCAGCGTTAGATCGTTAAAGAGGCAGCCTACATTTGACATTAATAGACGATTCGTCTTGAAAATAAGTAGCAATTACAGCGTGATATTGTAGTTTATAATTTGTAACAATGTTTCACAAAATTTTAAGTTATAACACAATAAGGAAAGAATGGAAAAAGATCAAAAGACACTAAAAAACATTACGCAATTTTGTTTGCAATTTAAAAAACTTAAATCGTGTTATAACTTTTTTTTAAATCTTGTGTCATAAGGAAACTTAAAGTTCGTCGATAGCTATTAATGCGACCAACAGCCGTCTTTTAAGTATATAACAGTTGCACCCAGATTGCGGATGTGTGCTTAGAATTAAAGTAACGGATTCTTCTATCAAGGTCTTTCAAACGCAATCATAGGCGTTCTTCATTCGATTCATAGCAAACATTCAGTAAATGGTATCAGTACATTACTTGAAATATCGCCGTCTTTAAATTCTGCAGTTTCATAAAAGCGAACTGACGAGTTCAAATCAAGTTAGCATTAATTTGATTACTTTTGAATAGACGTTATTTTTTGTTATAGACTTAGGCTGGATTTCACAATTTAATTTTAACGAGATCGACGTAAAAACATTTTGAAAATATTGTCAAGAGCGTCAGTCATGCCAATTCTAGTTTATAAAAATTTCGTTGCTAAAAACATTTGTAAATATTTTATTGTTAAACTATTTGAATTAGTAAGCAGATACATAAAAAATAAGAATTTTGTTAATGTTAATTTAATTACAGTAGCTTATCAACAGAATCATAACGTTAGTAACTTAGTTTTACTAAACTTGGTTTTCAATTCAATATGGTTGGTAAAGTCAGCCTTTAGTGGGTAACAAGTGGGTAACAAAACAGTGCTATCTTCTGATTACTACAGTTACTACAAAATTGTAATCTGATTTTGTACACCATAATATTGTTCGGTCGGTTCATAAATATAAACTGTGTTGCGTTAATTACTGCAGTAATATTTTTTTTCTTACAAATCATCAATCAAACAAAATGATTTTGCAAGTCATAAAATTGTTTGCTCAATTCTGACAAAAACATTTTTTAATTATCTGCAGTAGCGGGGCTCTATGACACAAGATTTTTTTAAATTAGAACAGAAACACCAACTTTATTTTGAAAAAATAAGTGATGCTCCAACATTGACATCAAAAGCTCCAACATTACCCTACTGGAAATAGCTTCCATATAATTTTATAATTAAATTTAAATAGGTCGACACGTCCGTCTCGTAGTTCGTACGGCTGTCAATGCACAAATGAGTAATGCTCGATTGTGTGGACGGTAGCGCAATCATAGAGGCGATCATCGCACATTCTATCACGGGCTATCATGGCGCATTGTGAAGACGCTGCGTCTTCACAATGGGTCATGATGGCTCATGACAGACGTTCACGATTGTGTAGAGGGCGTAATCGTCTGTGAGCGGCCGTGATGGATTGTAATCGAGCGTTATCGCCGCTGTGTCGGTTTTTCGAACAATTATCAAAGGAAACTCGGGCGATGATCGACGGTGCGTCCACACGATCGTCGATATTTGTCGGTAGTGTAATATTGGGGCTCTTGCATTTAAACTTTTTAATATTCGGGGTTTCTTATTCAGATATTTAGAATATCGAATATAACCAATATTACATTTATCACTATGTGTATATTTTTAAAAGTGTTAAGTAGACGTTTACAACAAAAATTTGTGAGTAGTGTAGTTTTTTCCGATCAACTTGGTATTATTTATCTGATGCGAGTTTTTTTTTACAGATAAATCCAACAACAATTTGCTCCGCTGGAAACTTTTAAACACTAGCTTTGTAGATCCGTGAAAACAGATTCGCGGTCAGACTAATTAATTCTCCCGGGCTATTTATGATACAAATTGGTTTAGGACTTTTTCCTTGATTTTTCAAATAATAAATTGTTTTAAAATCCGTTAAAAATATATGTACAGGAATAGAATCTGCAGCTTTCTCCTTTTTTAGTCGGTTAAAAACCGATGTAAGCTATTCGAGATTATAATAAGATTAATAGGCAACGTACGTAAGAGTTAAGGGTTTCGGCTTTATGTGTGTTATGATTATGAACAAAATATATTCATAGTAATGAACATAAAACTTTGAATGAAATGAATAAAATAAAGTTGTTAACGACTTGTACTTATTAAAAATTTATAGTCTGAATTTAACATTCCATCTTTAGTATTGTAATCAGCGTTAGACCGTTTGACAGGCAGCGTGCATTTGAAATTGATAGATGATTCATCTTAAAAATAAGGAGCAATTACAGCATGATATTGTAATTTTTATTTTGTTAAAATATTTCACAAAGTTTTAAATTACACAATAAGGAAATAATGGAAAAAAGTCAAAAGACACTAAAAAACATTAGACACTCTGTCTGTTTGTCTTTAACCAGTGTGTGTTACCAGTGATGACCTACGGCAACGAGCGTGGTCTCTTACTGTGGGCCTGATAAACAAGCTCAAGGTTGCACAGCGAGCTATGGAGCGGGCTATGCTCGGGGTTTCCCTGCGAGATCGATTCAGAAATGAGGAGATCCGCAGGCGAACGAAAGTCATCGACATAGCCAGCTGGGTTAGCAAGCTGAAGTGGCAGTGGGCGGGGCACATAGCGCGTAGAACTGATGGCCGTTGGGGCAGAAAAGTTCTCGAGTGGAGACCACGCACCGGCAAGCGAAGCATAGGACGGCCACCCACGAGATGGACAGACGACCTTATGAGGGTCGCGGTGTCTCGCTGGATGCAGGCCGCTTCCATCCGGTCGAAGTAGAGGTCCTATGACTGAAATGATGATGATAATGATTTGTTTGCTATTTTAAAAACTTAAATCGTGTTATAACTTTTTTAAATCTTGTGTCATAAGTAAACTTAAAGTTCGTCGATAGCTACTAATGCGACCAACAGCCGTCTTTTAAGTATATTACTGTTGCACCCACATTGTGGATGTGTGCTTAGAGTTAAAGTAACGGTTACTTCTTTCAAGGTCTTTCAAACGCAATCATAGGCGGTCTTGATTCAATTCATAACTAACATTAAGTAAATGATATTAGTACATTACTTGAAATATCACCGTCTTTAAATTCTGAAGTCTTATAAAACCGAACTGACGAGTTCAAATCAAGTTGGCATTGATTTGATTACTTTTGAATAGACGTTATTTTTTTGTTATAGACTTAGGCTGGATTTCACAATTTAATTTTAACGAGATCGACGTAAAAACATGTTGAGATTATTGCCAAGAGCGTCAATCGTGTCAAATTTAGTTTATGAAAATTTGGTTGCTAAAAAGATTTGTAAATATTTTATTATTAAACTATTTTAAATAGTAAGCAGATACACAGAAAATGAGAATTTTGTCAATGCTAATTTTAATTGCAGTAGCTTATCAACGGAATCATAACCGGTAGTTGAACTCGTTAACACAGAACTTAGTTTTACTAAACTTGGTTTTCAATTCAATGGTCGGTAAAATCGGCCTTTATTGGTCATCAAAACAGTGCTATCTTCTGATTACTACAGTTACTACAAAATTGTAATCTGATTTTGTACACCATAATATTGTTCGGTCGGTTCATAAATATAAACTGCATTGCATTAATTAGTGCAGTAATATTATTTTTTCTCTTACAAATCATCAATCAAACAAAATGATTTTGCAAGTCATAAAATTGTTTGCTTAATTCTGACAATAACATTTTTAATTATCTGCAGTAGCGGGGCACAAGTATTTTGAATTAAAACAGAAATACCAACTTTATTTTAAAAAAATGTTGAGAAATTCAATAGGTATTTTTTTATATTCAAGCTACTGCATGGCGCTAGCAAAAAAGTGATGCAAAAGTTCCAAAATTACCCTACTGGAAATAGCTACCATACAATTTTGTAACTATATTAAAATAGGTCGAGACGTCCGTCTTGTACGGCTGCCAATGTACAAATAAGAATGGGTGCACAGTCAAAATAATGTCAAAATTGTATGAACAGCAGCGACTCTATCGTCAGATGACGGAGTCAAAATGACATCTGACTGTGACGTCGAAGATCAAAGATTACAGTAATAGTAATAGTATATTATCTACAGTGATGATTACTGTCAATTTTCAATCTCGTGTCACACACATCCAGTTGTTATCGTCATCGTTACTTACCATTAGACTGTTTGAGTAATTTCTATGGGACCCGAGAGATGGAGTAAAACTCATAGAAAATAAAAAGACGTGGCTAAATTCCGAAACGATTTTCAAAAGTACACATTTTGCAATTTGCGAAACAGAGCCATTACCAAGAGTTTACGTCTTATCAAGTTTGTATTCGCTGCTGTCGCTGTTAATTATTCGTATAAAAACTTTGAACAACACCTCTATTGGTAATTAAAAGAAACACTTTTTTAGACCAAAAGTGTCGTAGATTTCAACACGTAACTTACCTACCAAACTTAATCTATACCAAATTATAGTAAAAAAGTGAAAAAATCACAGACTAAATAAACAAAAAACAAATAAACAAATATTATCCCTGGAAGAGTTACACAAATTGGTCTAACCCCATAATATCGTGTAAGCTGGTAATACTAATACCAGAGACATTAAATAATAATAATCTCTGCATATATAGTAGTTTTAAATAAAGACTGTAATAAATTTAATAAACACCCACAGTGATAAAATTATATCGATGTTAAAAACACCAATGCGTATCTTATACATCCCCAATATTTTTTCTTGAAAATGAAATAAACTTAACCCTAAGGTTGTCTGACAGAGATCGCTCTGAAGCGATAAGACCGCCTTTATGCACCTAAGCTAAATATTAAAAGTGAAAGAGTGTGTATTATTTTGTAAATTTTGGTGCATAATAAAGTGTATTTATTCATTCATTCATAATCAATATCATAATAATAATAGGTGTGAATATTTAAAGATGGAGGCAGATTGATAAAGACAATTTCCTGTACATCATACACTCAAAAAAATTGGTTTCCAAATGTCTATATAGGCATTAACTATTAGTTGAAAATCGATGGTATTTAAAACTATGTTTTTTTCTATAAGATTTAAACCACAAACATTAAGTTATAATATATAAATTATTACCAAAAAATATAGAGATTTATCCTTTTTGTTGTTTTCTTAACATAGATTTTTTTATTAAGACGGTAAGTAAGTTTTCATTTAATGAGATTAATCATGCACTACCTCTACACAAATATAAAAAAACGAAAGAAAAACAAGTATACGGAAACATGCTAAATACTTTCTTGATTGGCAGTAATTTCTAAAACTATATTGTTTATTAAAAAAATACATATATCTTGAAAAACACAAATCAACAAATGTATTCAATAATAATCTAAAATCACAAGTTGCATTGAGTATGTTTGTGGGAACCAAGAGATGGCGTTGTAAGACATTTTGGTCCCACAGAATTTGTATGATTTATTATCGGAGTACTATAGTTGGTCTGTGCACCCATCTTTTTAAAGTTTCTTGTCAAATGTGACATTTCCGAAAATTGTTAAATTTTAAAATTTCTCTGTTATCTTTTTGTTATTATTTCATATTCTTAATATTTTGGTGGCTGTTTTCTTGTTGCTTTTGTTGTTGTGTTTTAATTTTGCCCCACCATGAAATGTATGGTTGGAAAACTAAAATCGAGGTGTGATTTCGGATATGATGAACTTCGTAAGTTATTATTACATAAATAACTACCCGCGTCTGTAGATTAGTGAGCCTCCTGGGAGAACATTTTAAAAAGACACTCACGTTCATTAAACTGTATCAGTTCCTACTTATTTTTCTGTGACTGCACTTCTGGTAAAACTGCTTCTAAGCCAAATTTTAGGACAATCGGTTCAGATTTTAAGACATGTCTAAGAAAGAAAGATAAGTGTGATTGGCTAACGAACATCCGAAAGTTCAAAACATCTTTACGAGGTTTCTTGTTTAGTGTATTAAAATATTACTACATTAGTGTGTTGCATCCGTTTTTGGTTGATTGAGTCCAGAGTCCATAATTCCATTTTATTATTAAATAATAATGGGGTTCTAGTCAATATATCACAATATATATACTAATAGACATAAGCAAACTTGTATCATTTAACACATAATTTTTCCTCGTATTTGACATACGAATGGATATAACTCACAGATTTCTTACGATTTTCTCCGAATTTACAAACTTTATCAAAAAAACTATAAATGCAGATTTAAAGATCATGATTTTATCAATTAAAATAAGTGCTCGGATCAAGTTTAGCTCTCTTGTTTTATGAACTAGATTTTTTTAAACTTTGTTTTCGCTCTCCTGTAAAATGATGATTTTCGACTTGTATCAATTTTCACAGGAGGCATATATATATTCGAATTTAAAGTATTAGTACGGACAGTAATAGTATTATGATATTTTGTATGAAAATATATTCTACGCTAATGAAGTTGGGGTAAATAGCTTGTATTTCTTGGTTACGGGAGTGCATTTAATGATAAAATGATTTGCATGTTAGTTTTTTGGAACATATTGAAAGGCAAACAAGCAGACGGATTTCCTTGTGATAAAAAATTGACACCGCCTAGTAACACTAAAGATGGTCATGGTGCGTTGCCAACCCAAGGACAGGATGTTAAGCCTTGATCAAAAGTAAGTTTCCCAGCTACATTATCCTCCGAACTGGAACACGTCGACGTCAGGCACTGACGTTATGGTGTCAGGAATATGTAAGGTGGTGGTAACAATCCGGGTGAGTCGGCCTATGCTCACCTTTCACGAGCAGTCTGACAGGAAGACAGATGGTCTATTCTGCAAAGGAGCCTTGACCAACACGGGGAAAGCGTTGTTGGAAAGCGGCAATTGCTTATTATTAATATATCTTGTAACTTTTAGGTGCTTACACGCATTCAGTTCCGCACCCTGTAAGTCATAGCTCATGGGCAGTAACTTTTCAAAATGGATATCCAACTAACATGATTTCCCACTTCGTTTTATATAAATTGATTTTAAATACAAACAAAATTGTATGTCAGAAAAAACAGTAGGATTTACCTGAAAAATAAACGATGTTTAATGTAAATTTGTAATAAATTAAAACTTCATCACATGCTTTTATGTTTTATTTCATTATTTTTTTTAAAAGCACACTGCATTAGTTTAAAATTTTTAACTTTTTCATTTTACTTACATATAACTTCATGCTTATTTAATTCCTTTTGTAACATGTAACATAAATGTACGAAAAATCAATGTGATCGTTTCATGAAAAGACTTGACTAATTTGAGACGATGTGGTGTGGCTATGCGTGCTGGTGATGATCACCGTTACAATACATTCTTATTCAAATAAAATTTTCACATGAATAAGATAAAATGTACTGTTGTGGTGATAGCTAAATTACCAGTGTGCGCGTAGCCTTATATACAATACCACGAAAATAAAAAAAAATATCCTTATTGTGTGTGTAAATATAATATAACACTCACACTGACACATTTATTTCATTAATCAGTCACCAGATAGCGGTAGTTTCCATAGGTTTCGAAAATCGGCAAAGAGGTATCTCTTTTCCTTTATGGACAGGTACTTTACTTTATGGACAGGTACTTTACTCTTTGCAAATAAGTAGTGTTCGATTGTGTGAACGGTAGCGCAATAATAGAGGCGATCATCGCACATTCTATAACGGTTCACAATAGGCCATGTGAAGAGGTGGCGTTAATAACAAGTCAGAATAAGTCACACATCTGGAATAAAAGTTTTGTTTACTGCACAAACCAATTAGAGTACTACGTAGTTTACTGCCCGCGCCACGAACAATTCAGTTATAAAACCATATAAAACTACTGGCATACAATGGTAAAGAGAATCAGTTTCATTTGACAACTTAGCAATGTGGTGCTGCCCAAACGTAAATACAGTATTTGTCCAGTTGTTGAATTATTAAAGAAATAGTCACACTACTGAACATTCCGGAAATAAAACATTTCTGATTTTTCATTATTCGAATTTAATTTTAAATCTTCGAGATTTGTAGAGAATTCAGTTTTCGAAAATATTAATGAATCGATTGATTATTATAATTTACTCATAAAAATAATAATATTTTTACAAACAAAATTCATTTTCTCGATTTTTGTTTCGACATCAAAATTAAACTGTACAAATGATAGACCCATTATCATTTCTCGCCCCTAATTACTTAATCTGATGCATCAGTTCTTTGAAAATTCAACTCGAATTTCAGGGACACCAAGAAACTATGGGGATATACATTTTTGTGAAAATGCCCGGATATCATGTATTTCCTTATTGACGCTAAATCTCACAAAATGAGTAAGGAGGGCACCACTTAACTTCCGAGCCTAACATTACATTCTATAATGACTAATTACGGAAGATGCAAAGAGTAAAGTACAGTACAGTAGAACATAAAAGAGTAGAAATTAATTATTTGCGAACTAAAACGTTACAATTCCTAGCAACACTATAAAATAGGTACCTAAGCTGTCAGTGAGTGATTGTTGATCATTGTAAGTTTTCGTGTGTTTTTACCTGTTGTGATATTTTCGGATTGTATAAAGTACCTTGCAAAGCGTTATCATGAACAAAGTCATTCGAAGCGGTGCTCGGGAGATAATTTATAAAGTTTTCATGCGGTGTATGGCCGAATACCATGCCGGAAAGCTTTTATCAAATGTAGAAGATGTTTACAAACGTACAGCTGACTTTACTGGTAAGTGACTGTAGAAATTTATAGAAAAGGCTAATATGAACAACAAGTGTATATATCTAATTGATATTCTTATTAATAAAGTGAATATTATCCACTCTACTTTATTTTTGAGGTTATGAGAAAATAAACAACCAGTATTTATAACGCGACTTCTAAATTTTGAGCATTTATGTTTTTTAAATAGTGTAATTTACACGATTTTCTTTTATATATATAGATATACAATAGTATAGATAATATATACTCATATAGTAGTACATAATACAATTAAACTATTTCAATGAAACAATTCGTTTTAACAACAATGCTAATATTTTATGTTCATATGCGACGTCCGTTTCTAATCATCGAAAATCCGTCTGCTTGTTTGCCTTTTATTGCTATAAACAATTAAATAAATAAATATTTTCCGACAAATCACGCGAATTGATCTAACTCCAAAGTAAGCAATTTTTTTCAAGCAAGCAAATTTGCTTCTGTTATGAGTGTTAGTTAACAATATTAATACATAAAAATACCCAAATATATTCAATAAACACCCAGACCCAGAAATGCACACATCTGTGTTTATCACATGTATATCAATCGTGAATTGAACCCGAGCCTCGTAATTAAGCCTAAATGATAGCCTCTTTTCTGTGTAGAAATTTATTGGGTAATGAATGGAATATGTTTAAGAGAGTGATAGATTTTTTTTTTTAAATCTGTGTAAAATCGTTATTCTGTTTTAGGTGTTTCTGAAAGTACTGTCCGTCGGATAGCGAAGCATGGCCTTGAAAAAGGTGGAAAGTTCTCTACACCTGCTAAGCATAGAAAGGGTCGTCCCTCAAAGGTGTTAGATGATTTTGACACATGTGCAATTCGTCAGAAAATACATTTTTTTTACACTGTTAAAAAAGACGTACCAACAATTGGTAAAATATTAGTCCAATTAAAGGATGACATTGGCTATTATGGGAGTCGGGAGCATTTGAGAAAACTTTTAAAAAAGATTGGATTTGTGTACAAAAAATGCAGGTCAAACAGACAAGCTTTATTAGAAAAGCCTATGATTGCACATAAAAGAGAAAAATATTTGAAATCAATTATGGAAAACAGAAATTTGCCAGCAGAACTCCAAAAAAATATAATATATTTGGATGAAAGCTATATTCACTCCAGCTATAAACTTAAAAAATGTTGGCAGTCTATCGAAACTGAAGGTATTACAGTGGATATATCAAAAGGAAAGCGATGGATTATAGTCCATGCGGGAAGTGAAAGACGTTTTGTACCTAATTCTCTTTTAGTCTTCAGTGGCGTCAATAAACAAGAGGATTACCATTCTGAAATGAACAAAAGCAACTTTACTAAATGGGTTACAGAAAAATTGATCCCCAACCTTACAGAGCCCTCTATCATTGTAATGGACAATGCCCCTTATCACTCTGTAATAAAAAATAAAGCTCCGACGTCAGCTACTAAAATTGATGAAATAAGATTGTGGTTACTGAAAAATACAGTGTCATTCGATCCTGATTTGAGAAAACCTTCCCTTCTAGCTCTGGTAAAAAAACATAAGCCGGAACCTGTTTATGAAATTGGTGAGAATCTGGGTGAATACGGACATACAGTGGTAAGGCTTCCGCCTTACCACTGTGATCTCAATCCGATAGAGTTAATTTGGGCACTCGCATAAAGGAAGGTCGCTGCACAAAATGTTGGTGCACAAGACTTCAAAAAGTTGACCATAGAGGCATTTGAATCTATTAGTACCGAAGATTGGAAAAATTGCTGCGAGCATGTAAAAAACATTGAAAAAGAATATTATGATCGTGGAAGAACGTTATATAATACCATAGACGAATTAATTATTATGGTTGTTGATGATAGTTCTGACGATGACACCAATACCAGTAGTGACGAATCAAGTACTGAGTTAGACACAGCACACATAGTTGCTGGTACATCGCAAGAATATAGTGATCACATGGAAGGAGTGGAATTTTTAGATTTCGACTTGTTAGAGTAGTTTTTTTAGATATAAAAAGAGTATGTTCTAATATACTTGTTTTTTTTTTGCATATTTAATAATATGACATATCAAAACATTCAGATTACCATTAAGATAGCGTTGTTTTAATGGAGCTCCTAATGGTAAGAGACAACCGTGGCCTATGACACCATAGATGTTGTTGGTGCGTGGCTGTCCTGTGGCCGAGATGTTAGGCGTAATGTGTAAATATACCGGCTAGCTTACCCTCCAGATCGGAACACAATGTCATTAAGGTGGCAGGAACAAGTAAGATGGTGGATCCCTATCCGGGCAAGTTGCTGCACAGCACTCTACCACCAATAGTCTAGTTGTTAATGACTTTTAACCTATGCTCACCTGGTTAGGAGGCACATGATCTATTCTACTCAGAGGACCTGGACCAACACAGGGAAAGTATGATAACTTTATTCAATTAGCAACCATAATCTGACATAATTTTGTGCCTCTATAGAACTGACATATCTGATCTAGCAAAATAACTCAGTCATAAGCAGATTTGTCATAGAACATATACTTGAATTAAATTGAAAATTATTATCAAAGGTACAATAATGCATCATCTAAAATACTTTATAATTAATAAATATATTATACAAGTATTAAGATCGATTCATCGAATTAACAGTGTTGCTATATGAACGTGGTGGCGCCCTCATTTATTTTCTACTGTTTCATGTCGTACTGTATAATAACTGATGGAAGATGTGGCAGTATGGCCTAATGGTCAGCAGAGATGGCCAATTTACTTAAAAAAAGAAAAAGAAGTATTAATGTCAGAATTTTTCACTTTATGGTCTAAATGTCATCACGGAATAGAGAACAAAATGTTTATTTGCTATCTCTGCTTTTCTTAGGTTCTTATCAATAAGAGTGACAAGGCAACCATAACACAAAAAAGGCTTGACTACAGTGTGACCAGATTCAGTATTTTAATACTTTTTCAGTATATTTCATCGATTTTGCCGAACATCAGTATATTTTCAGGTATATTGCTGGTAGTCAGTATTTTTGGG
>NJDC01001516.1:139671-163246 GCA_002245475.1 Calephelis virginiensis
GAAAATCAGTATTTTTATTGGTATATCTGTCCTATGTTAGTCGGTATATTTCAGTATTTTTTTGAGGTGCCTCGGTATTTTCTTAAAATTAAATCTGGTCACACTGCTTGACTACCATTTACGTAGTACTCTAATTGGTTTGCATCTATAGTAGTCTGTGGTGCTACCATTCATCCAGAAACATCGGGAAAACGGAAAAATCATTACATTTTTGCTTTAAAGTAAACAAATAAAGTTTTCTTTCACTTAATGTCACAAAAAGTGGTAGTTTTTTAGAAGAAAGATTTTTACTCTGCTATGGCTCTGCTGGGACTCCCTGTCTTGGTTATTGAAAACATATTTTCATATTTGTCTTACGATGAAATTGCAAGGAACAGACTCGTAAGTGAACTTTATTTATAGAAATGACAATTTTATATATAAACATGCACAATATGTTTAGAATATACGAACTTCATGATGATTAA
Source organism: Calephelis virginiensis (assembly GCA_002245475.1). Classification (NCBI taxonomy): domain Eukaryota; kingdom Metazoa; phylum Arthropoda; class Insecta; order Lepidoptera; family Riodinidae; genus Calephelis; species Calephelis virginiensis. The sequence goes on from NJDC01001516.1 coordinate 140,139, forward strand.
ACGATAGTCTCTCTTAAACTTTAAATGAAAAATTGCAATTTAATCAAACGTTACATTGGTATTTATCGGTTATGTTTATTTAAAACAAGCTGAGCCGACAGATATTGTTCTGTCCTAACTAAAAATATTGAATTTAATTTTCGTATGAACCTTCCGATAATGACTAACACAAAAATAAAGAATTAAGCAAAATTGTTCCATCCGTTTAGTCATGATGCAATGACCAGTGGCAATAGGGATTCATTTTTATATATATAAGTTCAAAGGTATCATGAAACATGTGTGCCAAAGGAATCATTGTAAAAGATGAGAAGACCGAGTGAAGTGGAAAATAAGGGTAGGATGATGGAACTTGGGTTTTCCTCTTTTGTCAGCAACAACCATATCAATCGCAAGGATTATGTTGAGTACAAAAATAATGAAATGAAAAAAATAATGAATGCACATCATTTTAAAAGTTTTCAGCATGTAAATATAGATGACAACATGGTGTCTGCTGTTACTCCTGCATATTCAAGTTATTATCTCCCTTTAGAAACCTATTTCGACATTATAATTAGCCTATGCCACTAGCCTCCTATCTATCTAATCTCATTTAAATTATACTATAACATTGCAGCTTGAAAGAAGAACAAACAGACTTATTAATTTATAAAACCATTATGAATATTAGTAATAGTATGGACAGTAAGGTACTTACTCTACACACTCTAATTATAATTCTGAAAGAGCAATCATTATTCATCAATTAGATGTGAATAATGATTGCTCTTTCAGAATTATGAGTGTATAGTTTATTTAGTAATGTTATATATTTTCAGGTATCTAAATCCTTTAACAGCATTTGCATGAGGTTGCTTAACAGAGGGTTTTTAATGATTGAGCGTCGACATGCCCTTGCTTTGAAAAGTGTAAAAGCACAGTTGCCTCGAAGAGAATCTGAACGCAGGTATACATGTTAAAGTTAATGTTTATGTTTGTTGCTAATAATGCAAATAGTGAGGCATAAAAGTTAATATTAATAGAAAATATTCAGTGGTCATACTCAACTGGTTTTAGTAGAAGATCTGGCCCTAAATCGACCTTCACCGTGGTGATTAATGAATGAAACATGTTTTAAATTAAATTTAATACCCTAAATAGGAATAAAAATAGGTTGACTGAAAAAATCCTGGACAGACTATATTAAATTATTGTTTAAAAAATTATTTTTTATTAAAAAATGTACCAGCGAGATTAATAAAAAAATCTTACCGACAGAAAGTATGAAGCCTGTAGAATGTGCAATTGATAGGTTGCCGATTTTTTACCTGGACAGACTATTAGGTTGATAGGTATAAACAGGTACATTGAAATTAGGTTCTTACACTTTTCATTATTAATAAATAAATTTTACATCAAAATGAGTGCCGTTTTATTACATACATGTTGATACGGGGTTACTGCAAAAATATTGGTCCTAATAGGGGTTGACAATTTTTAAAGATTGAAATTTTTGTGTTACTGGTACTGGAGCGACAGAGAGGTCTAATGTAAGTATCCGATGCAACGGAAAAGGACGCAACATGGTAGCTGTGCGCGGCGCGACCCTCAAATGAGAGTGAGTGCGCATACCCAAGAGAATGAAAGCGATATATTAGTATAAACTGAGTTTTGTTTTGGAGCAACTTGAAATTACGGAAAAGATAATTAAATAAATACATAATTATATAATATTGTTTATGAATAAATCATTATTCATCAATCATATATCAATCATATATCATATTATCATAGATAAATATTAAACAATATTACATAAAATAAATAAATATATAATGAATTAAATATATATTTCTATTATTATTCTGAATAACAATATGTATACTTATCTTGAAATTTTTTTGCTCTTTCAGTATGAAAAATAAAATGAAACCAAATGGACAGGTAAAAATCTAAATCATAAAAAAACTATGAGGATTTTGCATTAAGTAAAAAAACTTTATTATAAAAATATAAGCACAAACATGACATAAATGAGAAAAAAATTCCAATTGTCGGTTACTAATGAATATCTGACTCATCAGAAGTTAAATTTTGATTGTCGGATTCAGCAGATTCTTCACCTTCCGTCATTTGTACAATGTCATGTATTTACGAAGGGGTTTGATATCCAAGAAACCCTGTTGGTTTTAAATAATCATCAAAATGCCAACCGTAGTTTTCAGGATTAACTTTTGCACAGGTAGAGTCAGTTGCATTAAGCCACATCGAATTGACATAAATCGTTCTTAAAATTTTTTGTACCAGCGAAATCCAGCATGGTGGTAAAGTGTTCGAATCAAAACTTTTAATTTTTTTTAAAAATTGTTTGTTATCTTCCTTTGAACCATAGCTTTTAAAAAAAGTACGAAATCTTGCATCATTAACTCTAGTGCAGTGATTAATGCCAATCATTTTTGCCGTAAGCTCTTGAACAATATCCATTTTTTCATTAATGAAACATCAGCTTCATCTGTTAGCGATGAAAAAAATATTATGGTACGCCTCATTCTTAGAAAACATTTTAAATGGTCTAACTTTTCCTTTATCATAAAATGCCGCCGTATAATCAGAGCCTGTGAAAGCGTGGAAAGTGGGTAGGCTTTTACACAATTTGGGTCCCAATTTCAGTGCTAAATCGATACAGTTAATGCAATCGAGGTGTTGGTTTGGTTGTTTCTTATTTGCTGAAGTAGCCAGAAAAACTGTAGATTCTGATAGTTTGTGAATATTCCCGAGCAATATTATCAATACATCAGTATCAGAAGCTTTTATTAAAATTCTGGAGCCTGGTGTTACTTTATGAGCGTGAAATATAATCCTTGTATCCGCCTCTTCGTGATGGCATGTATAATCAACTTCTTCGATTTTTTTTAATGTCATTATCTAGAGCTTGATACAAGTAGCATAAATGTTCAACAGTTAAAAATACTTTCTTGTTTTTGATTATGGGGAACAAATGTTTTTTTTCCCAATAATCAGCCAAAAACTTTACGAGAGCTTCTTGAAATAATAATAATTTTTAAGGCTGTGCAAAAAACCTTTAGCCCGAATATGTTGAGGTCCAGAAATCTTATATGGAGTATCAAACTCTTTTCGACTTTGACGTTCGTTATCTTTTATTGAAGGCGACAAATAGCGGTCGAATATCAGGTGGATTTCGGTCGCAGATGAAGAACAAATTTTACAGAGTATGGACTCTACAACTTTATCAAATGTTTATGGCAAAGAGTTTCCAATTAGATGCAAATAATAAAAACCATCTATAATTTCGACGTTAATGGTTCAACTGTTTCTACATGAGATTTTAGAGTATTTGCAAACTTAGATTTAGGCGTTCTTAACATTTCAGCAGTAGGTGAAAAAAGTGAAGGTGGCATTGGTGCCAGTGGAAAAGTCGAACAATGTTCTAAATTAATTTTCTTCTTGATACTAATTGCGAGGAGGCGTCCAAAAATATCTCGCTCCATTTTCAGCAATACCTTTTTACTCTTATCTTTAGTCATGAGAACTTTACTAGTAGGTACATTGAGAAGCAAAATTTATGATTTTGTTGCGTTGAGTAGGAGCAATCTGAAACAAACTTTAACTTTTGTTGATTACCGGCTGCTTTAACGTTTAGAAAAAAGTCGGCAACTTCTTGAGAGGTAGCTTTGCCTGACGAAACATTAAATAACTGATTTTTATCGATTGCGTTATCAAATGGGTTCATTGTTGTGTTGCGTCCTTTTCCGTTGCATCGAATACTTACATTAGACCTCTCTGTCGCTCCAGTCCCAATAAGACAAAAATTTCAATATTTAAAAATCGTCAACCCCTATTAGGACCAATATTTTTGCAGTCAACCCTATATCAACGTGTTCGTAATAAAACAGCGCTCATTTTGAAATAAAATTTATTTATTAATCATGAAAAGTGTAAGAATCTAATTTCAATGTACTGTTTATATGTGTCAACCTAATAGTCTGTCCAGGTAAAAAATCGGCAACCTATCAATTGCACATTCAATATTCAATACAGGCTTCATTAATCTCACCGGTACATTTTTAATAAAAAATAATTTTTTAAACAATAATTTAATATAGTCTGTCCAGGATTTTTTCAGTCAACCTATTTCTTATTCGTTTTTTAGGGTATTAAATTTAAGTTAAAACATGTTTCATTCATTAATCACCTTGGTGAAGGTCGATTTAGGGCCGGATCTTAGACTATTTTAATGATTACATGAGTTTAAATTGAGAACCACATATATACAGTCGCGTGCAAGTAAATCGACTCAAGTCTCAAGTGCGCATAAAAAATGATATAACTAAAAAAATACTTATTTTACCTCTATATAATGTTTTACATAATTAAAGCCTAGTAATTAGGCTTTCAGATGGTAGCACAATATCAGTAATTTAAATAAACACTTGTACTTAGAATGCAACTGAACGCAACCTCCCGTAAACTGCTCTGCGCTCTATACACAACTTGCGCGACACAACCCCCTATAAAAACCCTCTGTAATCGTTTTTTCTTATCAGTCGCTCATTAGACGTTGACCTGAATACATCTCTGCAAATTAAAGCCGTCATTTGAAGAAAATTATGGATACAACACCCGAAGAAGCCGCTCAAGTCGTTGCCCTATTGTAAGAAGGGTTGAACCAGCGAGAAGTCGCTCGTCGTTTGAATATGAGTCAGTCCGCTGTCTCGAGAGTATACAGAAGGTTTCAAGAGACTGGTGCCTTCACTCGGAGGCCTAATACCAGCCGACGCCGGTGCACCTCGGAGCGTGACGACCGGTTTTTGGTCTCGACCTCTCTCTGAAATCGACACACCTTACCGGCGTAGATGTGCAGCAGGAGCTACGTCAAGTTCGCGGGGTGACTGTCAGTCAGTGGACAGTTAGAAGAAGGTTGAAAGAAGCTAACCTTACTCCGAAAAGACCCGCTACAGGCCCGAAGTTGACCACAGCCCATCGTCAAGCACGGCTTCACTTTGCTCGAGAGCATTTGGATTGGAGCATAGAGCAATGGCAGTCAGTCCTGTTCACAGATGAGACGAGGATGTGTCTCCATGGCAGCGACAGGAGAGGTCGGGTATACCGTCGTCCCGGTGAACGGTTTTCACAGTGCTGCTTTGTGGAAACCGTTGCATATGGTGGCGGATCTTGCATGATGTGGGCCGGAATTTCCTTAGAAGGCAAAACGGAGCTTGTTTTCGTTCCTGGGGGAGGCCGGGGAGGAGGTCTGACCAGTGATCGTTACATTGAAAATGTTCTACTGGATCAAGTTGTCGCTTATCAAGGCTTTATTGGAGAAAATTTCATCTTGATGCATGACAATGCCCGATGTCACACTGCTCGGGCCACACGTGATTTCCTGAACGAAGTTGGAATTCACACTATGCATTGGCCACCGCTCAGCCCCGATTTAAATCCCATTGAGCACATATGGGACGAGCTCAAAAGGAAAGTTAGAGCGAGGAATCCAGCTCCGAAAAACATCAATGAGCTCAAGACTGCGTTGGTAGAAGAGTGGGGTCGAATACCACAATCATCCATTAAAAAGTTGATAAGGTCGATGAAGAATCGCATGAGAGCAGTGATCAGAGCTAGAGTATAATAGAGTATAAATAAAATACCAAATATTGACACGAATAAATTTTTTATCTTACGCACATTTTGTTTCATTTAAACACAATAACCCCATACTGTGAAATTGTATGAATTTTCAACATTTTTTAAATTATCATTGGCATTAACCTTTTTTACTAAACTACTGAATCGATTTTCATGCAACTTACACCATTTTAAAGCTCAATTACTAGGCTTTAATTATGTAGAACATTATATAGAGGTATAATAAAGCATCTTTAAGTTATATCACTTTTTATGCGCACTTGAGGCTTGAGTCGATTTACTTGCACGCGACTGTACTTCTATTAATGACTTGATTAAAAATTGGTACGAAATAGACTAGGACGTATTGTGTAAACTACCCTATTATTTTCCTTGAATAGGTTTGTCAGTTATAGACATAATTTTATATGTTCATAAAAATATGATTGATACAGACCGAGCAAACAAAAGTGAAGAAAAGTTTTCTTTTTCATTAGCTTTATTGCCGAAAACAGTAAAAGCATTTATTTTATTTGCTTTGTACCCACTGCTATTGATTATAATAAATAATTTTCCTCATATTTAAGCCTTAAACTAGGCTCTGCTGATACTTCTGTATTTTATAGCTATGTCTTAAAGTTATAAATTTGAACTCAGTTTTGTAGTTTTCATAGCATAAGCCATGGGTCATGTAATTAATAATTCTTTCCATTTCTAGTACATTGTTTTATTCAAAGATTAAGATTTGTTAGTTAGAAAATAAAAATAATTTGTATTTAACAGATATCATCCTCTTGCAAGACATTGTGATATACTTACATCTATAGAGACAAGGATATCCATGCTCAATATGACATATTCAAAATTTATTGATAATGGCATGTGCTGCTTTATTCCTGGACGGGTGAGTATTTTTTAAGTAGCCATCTCGGTACACTCAAAATGACTGTAGTAACATAATGACTGCGTTAACTTGGTTAAGGGGTTGTAGACACAAGATTAACAGGCCTATTCATAAACGTTGTTTAACTTTTAATCACCAATTTAAATAATGTTTAAAAAATGTTTATTCATAAACGCTATTAAGAGTTAATCATTTGTTTAAATATACTCTTAAACAGCTGTCACTTTAAACAACCTCGGACCCTTGTTTAAAACCTTAATGAACAAAATGGCTGACTAAATTTCAAACAGCTGATTTCATGTGCAATGACAAATAGCCATTTAATATGGCCAATTTGTGTATTCTTATGAATTTTCTATAATACATGCTTTGAAATATTTTGATTTCATTGAAGTTTGGATAAATTTTGACGGGATATGTTGCATTTTGGAACAATATAGGACTATAATAATATGTTTTATTATGGAGATGGCCAATGACCCTATAAGGAAACGAATAGTTTTACAGAGATTTTTTTTTATGATATTAGAAGAAAAACAGTAGACAGATTTTCTGATGGTGAGAATTTCACCCCGCCTAGAGATACCAAATTTAGCAATGGTGAGTTTCCAACCTGAGGCTGGGATGTTAAGCCCCGAGCAAAAGTAAGTTTACCGGCTACTTTATTCTACGAACCAGAACAGTTCAACAGCAAGCGCTGAAATTATGGCGTCAGGAATAGGTAAGGCGGTGGTACCAACCCGGGTGAGTCGTTGCGAAACTCACCTCCTAGTCAGTTGTCACGGTGCTAGTGACGGTAAGCCAATGCTCGCTTTTTACGCGCTGTCTAACAGGAAAGTAGATGGTCTATTCTACAAAGGAACTCGAACCAACACGGGGAAAATATTACAAAAATAACATCATTTTATATTTAGCTTAGTAACATAATGTAGATGCATTAAAAAACATTATTTTTGTAATGCAGTGTATCAGTTCAAACGTTTTGTGACCATGTTGCATCAACTTTTATTTACTCTAATAAATTTAATTTCATTGTAGTACAATTAAGTTATTACAAACCTGAAGTCGAAATCTGGGTTCGAATCCCGGGTCGGGCAACAAAAAGAAAATTGTTTTTTTTCCAATTTTCTAATAAAACAGAATGTTGCTCGGGTTTGAATATGTGCCCGGTTGGCGATAGGCTTACCACCTATCGCATTGTGTGATTTAGTGTATTAGTTTAGTTGTGGGTGCCCTGGTTGTGCCTCTGCCTACCCTTCGTGGATATGGACGTGAAGATGCTTTTTTTTTAAAGTTGAAATAGCCTTAGGCATCACAAAACTGTTTCAAGATCTGTTAAAAATTGAAGTCTGTATTCATATCTACATGAAAACGAAGCATAGTAATGTCAAAATATTTACCTACTTTCCATTGAAGCAATAGGACTGGCTGTCATGCCATTTTTTTGTCAATCGACTTTCAATAACTACATAATTTACAAATAGCATAAGTAGGTAATCTCAAGGCACAGGTTAATCCCCTTAAAAGACGAATATGCTCATGGTATTTTAAAAAAGGTTGAGGCAACAAATAACAATGTGACCATACTTCTTGATGACACACTTAATACTACAGTACTGCTAAAACCGCATGAGGATATTGTCGATGCTCATGTGTGTGTGAGTAGTTTGTAAGGTTTGTAGGTAATTTTCCTACTGTTTAAATTTGTATGTTGCCATCTTCACATATCTTTTTTCGTTGGTTTAAAGTAAAGATTCTGCGACTAGTCCTAGTAAAAGTAGTAGAAAGGCTATTATAAGATCTCATACTATTTGGAATATGTAATTTGTCATACCTACTTTTTAATTAAGTTAAAATTAGATTGTAATTTGTATTTTGTATCTAGTTTAAAATGTTACTATTAGTATTGAAAAAAGACAAGCCTACTGAGTTTCTTTCGCCGGATCTTCTCAGTGTGTGGCCGTGATTCCGATCCGGTGGTAGTTAAATAAAATGTCAACGCTAATAACTACCACTTGTAAGGTTCATGTGAATAAAGTTTTTTTCTGATTCTGATTCTAAACTAGACTAGTTTTCTTTTAAATGTTCAAAATACCCCCATTTTTTATTATACTACTGTGACTATTGCTTTTGAGTTCCCAGGATTGTCAGCCTTAAACTAGGTGAGGCAGTATATACAAATTATTGTTCTTGCTTTATTAAGACAACACTACTCTTTAAAAGTAATCTGTGGAAATGAAAGACAGTCTTTTTTTTTATCAATTTTACGAATTTTATAATGGTGTTGTGGTTTGTAATGTTGTACCTTTTAAGCCCAAGGACCTTGAATAAATAGATGTAAAATGATTGGCAGGTTATCGACGAAATAAGACGTGTCTTGTCTATTGTGGAGTCTTCGAAAACCCCTCCTCGTGCACATGAGGTCCTTCAAGAGCTGCGAGATATATCAAGCATGGCCATAGAGCACTTTGATGATAAGATATCGCCTGCATTCCGGAAGCGGTTGCAGGAAGGTGTCATACAACCTCCCGCGAGACCAGTACAAGGTACTTGTAGTATTCGATAGCGGCTTGGCTAGATTCACATATATTTAGATGCTAAATTTAATAGTTTCGGAAACAAGAATTGGTTCTTCTTTTTTTTCTTCCTTTTTAACTAACACTCCTCAATTCCATTCATCACAGTTGGTTCATCAAAAGTTTCTATGATATTCAATTCTCGCCGCGGATTCTCTTTTATATCTTCTACCGATTCAAAATGGATGCCACGAAGTGGTAATTTGAGTTTAGGAAAAATGAAAGAAGTTGGCTGGAGCCTTATCAGGTGGATATGGCGGTTGGTCGATGGTATTTGTTGGGTGTTCGGTCAAAAATTCATTCACAATTTTTTTTATGATATTGGAAGGCAAACAAGCAGACGGATTTCCTGATGGTAAGAAATTCACGCCGCCTTGAGACACCAAAGGTGGTAATGGTGCGTTGCCGACTTGATGCCGGGATGGTAGGCCTTGAGCAAAAGTAAGTTTATCGGCTACCTTTCCCCTTCGAACCGGAACACGTCTACGACAAGCACTGACGTTACGGCGGCAGGAATGGGTAAGGCGATGGTACCGATCCGGGTGAGTCGCTGCGAAACTCTACCACCTAGTGAGATGTCACGGTGCTAGTGACGGTAAGCCTATGTTCGCCTTTTACGAGCTGCCTGGCACGAAGGCAGATGGTCTAGTCTGTAAAGGATCCCGGACCAACAGGGCGGAACACAATGAGGGTATTGTGCGAAGGCGCATTATCGTGCTGCGAAATCTAAGAATGTTCTTTTCACAAATCTGGCCCTTTGCGTTGAATTTGCTCTCTCAAAAGCCGCATAACGCTCGAATAATATTCCTTATATTTTTCCGTTTGACCTTCCAACAGGCATTCCGAGAAACTAGTTAACTAGTTTCCATGTCATACTCGTAAACTTACTTCTCGTCATCAGTGACAAAACGTTTTATGAATGTTGTTTCGAAATTGACTCGTTCTAGCTTGTCCTCAGCGACTCTCATGAGATTGAGGTTTTGAAGAAAGTTCATGTGTTTTTGACAAGCGGCAACACGTTTCTTGCCCAAATGAGTAGTTAGAATGATACAGATCGACTCGTGAAATACAGAAAGTTTTGCGGCTATCTCTCTCAAAGTTGAATGACGATTTTCAGTCACTGTTTCCTTCAATTTTGTGGTATTCACTTGCAGACGACTTGTAAACTTCAGTTTGCAGACGTTGATGGCCCAACAGAGAGAGGCAAATCTTCCATTACATCTTGGCGATCTTTTGAATGCTTTGCACATGTTTTGTACATTCAGTTGTACGAGTTTTTAATAAAGTCGATTCACCGTAAGCATTCTATAACATTTTCATTGATTTCGAAGACAAAATTCCATTGTCGTGCAAAATATACGTCACACTCTTTGTTCGATGTTTTTGTCCATTATGAAATTCATAATACACACTAAATATGGTATAACTAAAAGCAGCACTTTGTTCAATACAAAATAACAGATGCAACTCAAACTTTGCCCCAAAATGGAAAACAGTTTTAAGCCATTCTAACGAAGACAAAAAAAAAATTCGAATTTGTGAACCATAAGTAAATTATCCACTCCTGATACTTTTTTGACAGACTATATAATATGTAACTTGTAACTATAACATACCTTGAAAAGCTTAAGTATTCTACGATATCTGTTCCAGGTGCAGTTTTGGCCCCGATAGTGATCCGCCAGGAGATGTTGTTGCTCCGTCGCCAGTCCTCCCTGAACACGAAGCTGTCTCTGTACCTCGCAGCACAGTACAAGAAGTTTTATAAACGCGTGAGAACTTACTTATCTTTGAAAAATAAGCACACGTCATCATTGACATCATAACGTTAACCTCAGTGTTCAGTCACTTACCGTACGTTTTCTCTGTCTTCTCCACTTTGCATGGTCTTCTACATTTCAAATGGTAAGTCCATCAGTAAAAATATCTTGTTTTCGTAACATACCTGCTTATGTAATATGCAGCGATACCATAAAGGATATTTCTTGCATTACAATCCCAAACATTTTAATCTTGTTTGATTACAAATCCCAATTTGATATGAACGTAAAGTTTGCATGTCTATTACATTACAATTCCATGAAATTTGAGTATTATATGCTTGAAGCTACATGCAACATAGGCTACTTTATTAAAAACCGGCCAAGTGCGAGTCGGACTCGCTCACGAAGGGTTCCGTACTATCATCTATCTATTAAAAATTGCGTCTGTTGTATGGGAGCCTTCCTTTAATATTTACTTTATTGTTATTTAGTAAATATTCTGTGAAAATTTGAAGAGTCAACCTGTTACCGTTTTCAATATTGAGAAAAAAAAAACGAAAAAAAAACACGTTTATTGTATGGGGACACTTTATATTTATTTTTTCATTTTATGTATTTGTTATTATAGCGGCAACGGAAATACATCATTTGTGAAAATTTCAGTTTTCTAGCTATCACGGTTTATAAGATACAGTCTGGAGACAGACAGACAGACAGCGGAGGGTTAGTAATAAGGTTCTGTTTTTACCCTTTGGTACGTAACCCTAAAAAGAACTTGCCTTGTAGGGGTGGGAGATAGTTTTTACGCTATCTTCTTTTTTCTTTCTTTAGGTATTGGCCTTCACGTTAGTATTTTGCCATTAGTCAAGTAGAAATTTGCATCAAATTGTAAATCAATTTTAATCAGTAATTAGTCATAAGTCGTCACTAAGTCATGTCTGGGTCTTGAGTAAAACGGTGGCTTCGTTACTCAAGCTTGTTTATTGAGATTTGGCGGCAGCGAAGAAATAGACGATACACTAATTTCTCCATGATTACTTGATTTGTGCTCTTTCACTGAACAAAATTAATCTAATTCCCACCTAAATTAACTAATTTCACTCAATATAAACACGAAATTCAATAACTATGAAAAAATTACGACCATCTTCATTCACGATGGCGCCAAAACTCCATTTACGCTATCTTACTACTATAGACAATCGACTATACCAGCGGTCGTCAACCTTTTGGTAAGCAAGGGCCACCAGGATGCAAAATAAACTAAAGGAGGGCCACACTTGTAATATTTACCCTAAAAGTCAAATATACTTACATATAATTGATCATGTCCAATAGAAAAAATGAAAATGGGCTGAGAGAAGCGCGTTCTTAAGGTTAAATCTACACTATACGCCGTATATTATACAGTGAAGCTCGGAAGGTTCATGAAGTTATTTTGATATTTATAAGTTACTAGCTGCTACCTGCGGCTTCGCCCGCGTTTTCACAGAAACCCGGTGTGCGATCGGGATTAAAAATAGCCTATATGTTAATCCAGGTCACAATCTATCTGTCTTCCAAATTTCAGACAAATCCGTTCAGCCATTCGAGCGTGAAAGAATAACAAACATCCATATAGCCATACTTACAAACTTTCGCATTTATAATATTAATAGGATTTTCAAGACGTTCTCGGGCCGCAAGTAAGACGTCGGCGGCTGGACAATACCTGTCACGACAAATTAATAGTCAAGGTGTCCTTCCTAATAACGTTATCTATATTTTTAATTCAATTAACCGTTAATTTATTTAAACCTTAAATTAGTTTTCTGGAATAAAATAATCCATATTTAAATAATTTTCATTACAAAATATCGACACTATATATAATATTATAAAGAGGAAATATTTGATTGTTTGTTTGTTTGTTTGAATAGGTCATCGCTTAAACCGAATATACCGGGCCGATTTCAAAAATTCTTTTACCTTTAGAATTCTAAGTTATCCCTGAGTGACATAGGCTTTGTTTCATTAAAATCGGTGCAGTCGATGCCAAGTTACGCAGGCGAAGCTGCTAGTTATTATTAAATTTAGAAAAAATATTTTAATGTAACTTCGTTTTTTAAGATTTTATATAATTAACTAACTGTTTTCCCCTTTTATATTAATTTCGGAGCTATAAATAAAACCCTCTGTATGTATGTCATCTAACTTCTCCTAAACGGCTGAACTGATATGGTTGAAATTTCGTAAGTATTTGTATAGGTTTCAAATCACAATTAGACCCCATAGCTGACGCTGATGTTGGAATGTCACCAAATTAAGGCCGTATGAAGTTCGCGGGTTAGCTAGTATTATTTGTAATGATATGAAACTAATTAAACAAAATACGATATTTTGGCGGTCAGTACTCAATTGCATATTTACTCATAATAAGTACGACTAGAGTTTCACCAAGTGCCTAGGATCAAAAATTTATAGTGTAACATGTGTTTGTATTTGCAGATGATTGAGTACAAAAGGATCGCCTGTAGACAGAGAAAGACAATAAGAGATCAAGATGCCGCTATAGGTATATGCCATTTGCTATTTATGTGCTTGAGTTAGGTTCAGTTTCATCAGATATTGTACATTTCAGCGGACCTGAAGAAGCGTATAGAGGAGTGCGACATCAAGTACAGTGAACTGACGCACACCAATCAAGCTGCGGGCGGGAAAGTTATGGCTGGTGAGCTTTTTAACAGTTTTGTAACAAATTCTTAAAGAAAAAGAATCACTCTTGTTAAAATTTTAACCTGTGTTCTTTGTCTCTGTTGTCGATATATGTAGCTGAGGATTAAAATAATGCGCTGATATTTTTGATTCTTTTATTATCGATTACATCGGTTGTGTTCCAAAGCTTAATTCTGATTTTTTTTCTTTAAAAAATTGTGGTAATTTATTTTTAGCATCTTATTATGTGAATGAATTGCTGATTTGATGTCAACAATACGTCGTATTTTCGTTTTTCGTCTTCATGTCCATCAGGAGTGGGATGTAAAACCTCTTGCACTAGAAAATCACTCTGCTAACATACTGGAACCTCCATGACCTTCCATAATGGAATACGACAGTAGTAGACAGGACCGCTTTGGCGGCAGAAATAGGTAAGGCGGTGGCACCAATAGTCGTCTCTACCACCCAGTCATGGTCACGGTGCTAGTGATGTACACGACGCTTGCACGAAGTTCAGTAAGTTGTCACAAGATATTTGCGTACTATATCATATCGACTTTTGCTGTGAATATTCGTCTTTGTGGGACTTGGACGATGCATTACGTGGTCTAGCCGTCGCATTGTAATGTCAGTCCCGTGTTCCTTGTGTCTCGTGTCCCACGAGGTGTCCCGTGTCCCCCGGGTCCCACGAGTTGTCCCGTGTCCCCTGTGACCCATGAGGTGTCCCGTGTCCCATGAGGTGTCCCGTGTCCCATGAGGTGTCCCGTGTCCCATGAGGTGTCCCGTGTCGCACGAGGTGTCCCGTGTCGCACGAGGTGTCCCATGTCCCACGAGGTGTTCCGTGTCCCCTGTATGTCCTGTGTCTCACGAGGTGTCCCGTGTCCCCTATATGTCCTGTGTCCCATGAGGTGTCCCGTGTCCCCTGTATGTCCTGTGTCTCACGAGGTGTCCCGTGTCCCCAGCGGGCGGCGGCGAGGCGGGCGGAGGCGGGCAGCCGCTGCGGCACTTCGGCAGCCAGATCAAGTTGGACCTCTCCGTGCTACCCATCGGGACGTCCAAGAGGAACGCCAACAAATGTAAGTTGCTTTTGCTTTTAGTTTGTGCCATTGCAGATAAATTATTTAAGTTTACATCAAATTTAACAAAGTCGGGCTTCAATTATTTAAAATTAGTCATGAATCGCCATAGAAAGTCATGTCGGTAGCTTCTTGCTCATGCTTAGAATAGAACAGAATAGAATATATTTTTTTATTCATATTCACCTTACAAGAGGCACTTGAAAGAATGGTGGAGACTCTCTGTGGAGACGGTACACATGCACAGCAAGATTGTTTTTATTCCTCGTATTTACATTATGTATATCACAGTTTCTTTTAAATTAATGTAAATTCTTCTGAACATATATAAAATTTTCATAGACGTACTGGGAAGTAAAAGTTAGAATATTAATTTCTTTGAATTTTTCTCTAAGGGCAACTAGGCCTAACCTAAGTTATTGCATTGAAAATTTGATACATTTAGATTTTTTTCATTCAAAAAAATATTATTTACATTGAACCAGTCTACAACTTTTAAAATCGCAGTGTTCGTTTCGTCATACTTACTTAGTTGCCTCTGCACTTTAAATAAAATTAAAGTGTCATCCGCGAACAATACGATTACGTGTCGTCGTTTTTCCGTGTCTTCCGTCAAAGCACCTGTCGATTTGATACTATTAATCTCAACCCTCTGAATTCTCCCACTCAAGTAAGAAATCAGAAGGTCGAGTGCTTTATTTCTAATTCCATAATGGCGTAGTTTTCTGATCAATGTTTCATGATTAACGCAATCAAATGCCTTGGACAAATCACAGAATACACCAAGGGCATCCTGTGAATCCTCCCAACATTCATAGATTTTCTTCAGTAATTCCACACCAGCATCGACCGTCGATCTACCCCTTGTAAAACCAAACTGTTTATCATGAAATAAGCCTAATTTGTTAAAATGTAACAACATTTGATTAAGTATAATTTTTTCAAATATTTTACTCAGGGTAGGTAAAACGGAGATAGGTCGGTAATTGGAGGGATTAGTTGAACTTCCAGATTTAAGAAGAGGTATAACTTTACTAAGTTTCATTAGATCAGGAAATACTCCATGAGTAACACAGCAATTAAAAATTATAGCTAAATAAGGAGCAATAACGTTTATTACTGAAGCAATAATTTTTATAGAATATCCCCGCAAGTCTAATGTATTTTTAATCTTTAATGACTTAAATCCTTTAACTATATCTTTTGCCTCGACAAATAAAAAATCGAAATTATTTTTGCACTCATTAAAATATGTATTGCTTCAGCAATGTTTCTGCAAGTATTAGGTGATATGCTAAAGGCTTTGGTAGTGTCAGTTGCAACGTTGGTGAAGAATTTTTCGAACTCCGTAGCTACTTCAAATTCTCCTTTTATGTCTACATCATCAATCTTCAATTTATATTTTTCGTTAGAAAATCTATTTTTCCAAGTTTCACAATTAATAATATTCCATGTGTCTTTTATTTTATTTGTTGATTCTTTTATTATATTTTTAAGGTACCTAGATTTTGCAGTAATAAAAGCCTTCTTAATGTTTTTGATTTTTTTTACATATTCCTTAAACTCAATGCTGTGATTATATGCTCTTTCATTATATAACTCATATAACTTTTTTCTACTTTTATAAATTCCCAAAGTTGCCCATCCACTAAAAGCTCTACGATTTACATTCACTGACATTTTTTTAGGTGTAAACGTCTAATGGTGTACTGCTTGTATTAATGTAAAAAGTGAATTGTATAAAAGGTTTGGGTCCTCATGGTAAGGCAACTTTGGTAGTTTTTCCATTAAGACAGTCTCAAATCTTTTTAAACAATTTGCATTAACAGGAACAAAACCAACGTCTTTTCTCTGAGCTTTTTGAATTATTCTTGGCAGTTTATTTGTTTTAAATAAAAAAATTAACCAAATCATTTCTATAATTTTATTAACAGCTGTTCAATAAAAAGCGAATAGTTTCATGTTTTACCTACGATTCGTTTCCTATTTTTATGATATCAAATAATGTAAGTTACTATTTAATGATATAATAATTTATTTATAAATTTAATAACCTTAATTTTCAGTATTGCCAAACATAAAACCCAGAAAACCTCTTATCAAGTTGCCAAGTTTATCAGAAGATTCGGACGTTAATGAACAAAACCCTATCCCGTCCACATCTAGCCAAAGTCCAAGGACAAGGACACAAACAGCCCTCGCCAAAATCCGGGGTATAACCAACGAAATCAGACATTTTAGGAATTTAGCTAAAAATTATGAAGGTAGGCTGAAACGTCCGAACACAGATACAGAAGAGAAAGAGTGGAAAAAGTTAAAGATTGAATAAATATAAGGTTTTTACTATAATGTTTTTATCTACATGTTGTTCTAAAAATGATGAAGATAGTTTAACGATGCCATAACGTATAAAAAGTTACTGAGAGAACCTGGTAACGCTAAAACACGTGGTAGAATTTTAGGAAACCCCTATGCAAGGGTTTGGTATATGTGAACAAATGTGCTAAATATTAGTAAGTACCCATTCTCATAAAATGTAATCTATATAATTTTTTTTTCAAGCTTGAACCAATAGATTAATCTAATCAACACTACAGAAAATCGCGTACGAAAATTGATAGAAGAAGGCGTTACTTTGCGGAAATCCATACTTAAATCTAAACAAAATTATTTAATTTGCAATTTTCCGCCAAAAAAATTTATACGTATTATGGCGTAACAAAACAGACAAAATATTGCGCTAAGAATGAATTGGACTAACCGGAAGCTGAAACTCCCGAATACATCCAGCTCCACACAATACACACCACTAAACTGTTTTATTAGTACCAACAATACACATACTACTAATAATAATAGTGAATAATATTAAAGACGTGATCAAGTTCGGGAGTTTTAGCTTCCGGTAAGTCCAATTCATTCTTAGCGCACTATTTTGTCTGTTTTGTTACGCCATAATACGTATAAATTTTTCCGTCGGAAAATTGCAAATTAAATAATTTTGTTTAGATTTAATCGCGTATGATTTTGCTTCACTTAAATCTTTGATTTGCTGGACCGGTAATAAAATAGGCGTGATTATAAGTTGGTCCTGTATCTTGCACAAACCTGATTGATTTGAAATTGGTATTGCGATATATCCGTAATGCGATTTTAAATATTCTAAATTTAAAAAAATAGCTTAGAAGTGTACTAATGCCAATGCTTTTTTTCTGAACTGACTGACTGGTTAGCACCGAATTATAATGAACACTAATTGTTTTATTTCGTAAAGAAATACGTTTAAGAGTCTCATTAAGTTTCCTTCGTCACTATTTTGTCTTCCCTTTAAGTTTTAAAAGATATTTACAGTACGCGCATTATATTTGTTGGATATCAATTGTCGGATATGCTATGGGCGTTATTTTTTACTTATATATTTTGAAAGGTTTAGATGGTAATAACTAATAATCTTGAAAAATTTAACGTTAAGAGTGATGTAGCATTGAGTGTATTTATATGAATGCACTATTTTCGTATATTTTGTAAGTTCTATTTCTTACATTTTTTTGGTTTTGCTACATGGTAGAGGAGTACTTATTGTCTGTTCTAAATATTGAGTGCCATTATACCTCTCGACGTATCCGTCAATTTCGTGATACAATCAAATTGTGTGGAGAGCGTTAAACTCTGAAGTTGGTACTGGCTATGACATAATATGTCAAATCGATTATTATACATGTTTTAAGTTATGTGTATTTATTATAATTTATCATTTATGTTCTAGTTATCTATTAGATACAGCTAAAAGATCTTACGGCTGCATTGCACGTTGAACCGTGGTGTTAAGCCCACGTTTCGGTTCCAAATGGTGGCTGCGTACTCATGTACTCGTATACTACACGTTGGTCATTAGGACTTTGACCAATGTGAACTATGGCTATTAAATGTTTAGCTAAAACAATTTGAAAAATAGATGATTCTATTTTGCTTATTTTGTTATATTCATATATATTCTATCTAAAAAAGTCTTAAAATGGCACAAATGTATCGCGATACTCGATGTATTTCGTATATCGGTGGTTTAGTTTTCGCCTAGTATTTATGTATCGTTAACGTCAATATAAGTGTGAACCACCTTTTCAAATATTCTATGTTTTTAAGGTTCTGACTAATAAAATATACAAGTAACATGTATTTGTTTTACTCAACTTGCTATTTGACAGTTGTAACAATAAAATAATATATATTTTGTTGAATATTGCAGCTTGTAATCATTAATTAAATTGTACATTATTATCATCGGTTAATAGATTTATACTGTAATAAGTTTGGCTTAAAAATAAATGTCAATAAATCTGCTTAGTTGATTAAGTTTGAGCTTAGATGACATTTTACGTTTAATTTTATAATAGCGCCATCTTATGACATAGGAGACACTAAATTTATGTTTAGAGCTGGGGCTTTATCGCGAGACATTATAGATTATTTCAGTAACAAAATATGTCAACACAAAAATATGACCTTAAACTGCAATCAATACAATCCATAGGTTTAAATATTAATCTTTGATAAAACCACAGTATGACGTAGACAGGTCCCTTTTATTTGTTGACAGGTACAGGCTTTAGCCAATCATTTGTTTTATTTTTGACAACTGTCAAACTTGACAATTTGTCCTTTGATACTGCTGACTCTCTCTAATGTACCGACCTCTCTTTCGTTTTGACTTTGTTAATTGACATCACAAAACTCTTTGAAATAGAGGCCAGCACATTAGAGAGAGTCAACAATATTTGGAAATGACATTAGTTCTCTAGTGTCAAGTGTATAACTCCGGTAGTATTAAAGGTTAAAATCTGTCTTTGATTTCTTCTTCACCTTCCATTTGGCGGGTTGAGATTTTTTTAAACTAAGTCACCATTAACACAAAAACGATTTACCAATGTCTTAGTAATTCGTACTGTTATTCGTACTGTTACAATGTTTAAATATAAACTATATTGGAGTAAATGTAAGCCAGTGGATTAATAATATAAATAATCTTAGTTATATTTGTAAATAATTGTGAATGACGTAACTGTGAGTGAGCGAATGTAAAAGTGCAATGTTTGTATGTAGTGTCTCTACGTATATCCGTTTTACCGAATTGTTTTCCAAATTTATTTCGTTCATTTTCCAATTTTTAAAAAATACATTTCAAATTGGTATTATATAAACTTTAAATGAAATAAATGAATAAATATATCAGGCAAATTATATGCTTAAGTTACGGGCGTTTGTCACCTTTACTAATACATAGAAATACTTAAATAGATACTAGAATAAATTTAACCAACACATTCAAATCCAAAAATGCATTCCCACACCCACATTCACACAAATGTCTGCCCCCGTCGGTATACGAACCTCACGATTAGACAACTCGGTGGAGTTAGGCGTGTACATTTATTTAAACGGATTCACAATAAAACTAACATGTACACGTTTTTATATCAGATAGAGAAAACAAACAGCCAAATAAGTTCGACATAGTAAATAACTCTGTTGCCATTAAGCATTTTCTCTTTGTTGTGCTGACCGATGTTGTAGCTAGTTCGTATTTCGAGAATTTATAATAACATCCTAATATTTAACAATTTTCAACTATTTCCCAGGAATACGTATATTTAAAAAAATATACTGTGAGTATACAATTTTAAAACGGCATATAAAATAAATAGATTTTAGAGTTAATATTTCGTTAATCATAATTCCGTTAGTTAAATCGCAGAAAAAATGGATATATGTGGGGACTGCGAGTTATTTGATGTCATCGTAAAGTATTATGTGAATACTCGTTAAAAGAAATAAAGACATTAATTTTTGTGATTTTTTGTTTAATCTACCTCCTGTGTCCGCAAAAATAGTACGTACATGGCATACCTACTTTTAATCTTATGTTTGTTCAAAAGTATAATATTATAAATGCGAAAGTAACTCTGTCTGTCTGTCTGTCTGTCTCTGTCTGTCTGTCTGTTATGCTTTCACGCCTAAACCAGTGAACCGATTTTGATGAAATTTGGTACAGAGATAGAATAGACCCTGAGGAACAACATAGGCTACTTTTTATTGCAAAAAATAATAGGGGAGAATGGGTAAAAATAGGGGATGAATGTTCACATGGAAATTCGTCATTTTTAAAGCTGTAACAGTGAAACTTTGTATTTAGACACTTTATGATAAACGAAAGAACATAGGCTACTTTTTATCACTAAAAATTGAGGGAGAATGGGTAAAAAGAGGTGATGAATGTTCGTATGGAAAATCGTCATTTTTGAAGATATATCAGTGAAACTTTGTATTCAGACACTTTGTTAGGTATAACAGTGAAACTTTGGAATGACAGAACGTAGGCTACTTTTTATAGCGAAATTTGGGGAAGAAAATTGGGGTAAAAACAGGTGATGAATGTTCGTATGGAAAATCGTCATTTTTGAAAGTATAACAGTGAAACTTTGTACGAGGGTGGATCCAAAAGTTCTAAGCCCGACCAAGTAAGTGAAAGAAAAGTGGCTCTAAATTTTTTTTTAATTTTTGACATAGTCTCCATCTAGCTCAACACACTTCTTCCACCTGACCTGCAACTTGTTTATCCCCTCAAAAAAAAAAAGATTCCGGAAAGTTGGCGAAATAGTTGGTTACTGCGACTATCACCTCATCTTTGGTCGAAAATTTCGAGCCACCCAAGTGTTTTTTTAAATTTGGAAATAAATGATAATCCGAGGGGGCTAAATCCGGCGAATAAGGTGGGTGGGGCAGCAATTCGTAGCCACAATCATGGATTACAGACATTGGTTCAACCGAAGTGTGAACACGTGCATTGAAACAAAACTTTCTTACGCAACATTCCCGGCCTTTTTTCTTTTATTTCTTCCCGGAGTCTTCGTGAAAGGTTACAATAATAACTAGAATTTATAGTTTGACCTTTCGGTAAATAATCTACAAAAATAATGTCCTTCGCATCCCAAAAAACAGAAGCCATGACTTTGTTAGTCGACAAAACGACCTTAGTCTTTTTCGGTGTAGGAGAGTCTGATCTTTTCCAGTGTTTGGATTGTTGCTTTGATTCAGGAGTATGGTGGTGAACTCAGCTTTCATCCATGGTAACAAATCTAGACAAAAAGTCCTCGGGATCAGTCTCAAAAAGTTCCAAACAGTCTCGCGAAATTGTGTATCGAACTCGTTTTTGTTCAGCTGAAATCAACCTCGTGACCCAGCGAGCAGAAACCTTATGGAACCCCAACTCTTCCGTTATTATGTGTTGCACCCGGCTATAACTAATGTTTGTTATCTCAGCTATCTTACCAATGGTCAAACGTCGGTCACCCAGTACGAGATCACAAATTTTATCGGTTTTCTTTCGTGGTAGAGGATGTAGGCCTTCCACTCCTAGGATCATCTTGAATGTTTTCACGACCGCGCTTAAAGTCAGCTACCCACTTCTTGACACTGGAATAAGATGGAGCAGACTTCCCCAAAGTGCTCAACATATATTGATGGATGTCTTTTGGTGATAGGCCTTTTTTATTGAGGTACTTAATGACTGCACGGTGTTCAATTTTCTCCATTATTGAAAATTGCGTCAGATTGCTTCAAACAAATAATCACAGAAAATTATATTGTGCAGTATCGGAATGAAACTGCGCACAATAAATCAATATGACACATACTAACAAATGACGGTAGATTTTAAAAAGATGTCATAGCTCCATGTAGGTTAGGCTACGAACTTTTGGATCCACCCTCGTATTTAGATACTTAATTAGGAACGAAATAACATGGGCTACTTTTTATAGCGATAATTTAATAAAAAATATACATATCAACTTTATAATAAAAGAATATAAACATGGAAACGTGCAAAAACCTCACCGCTAAATGTGTTTAGTATAGATAAATTAATTTTCCAGATTTTTCTCCTAATAAAATGAACCGAAACTCGCCTTTTATGACTAAGTTGGTATGAAAGCAGTTCGTCTATATTTTTTTGTAAGAGCTCGGAACCAAAATCTATACTATCTATACTAATATTAAAAAGCTGAAGAGTTTGTTTGTTTGTTCGCTTGAACTTTTAGTGTTAGAAAGTCCATTTATTGAAGAAGGCCATAGGCTATTCCTCATCACACTAAAGATCAATAGGAGCGGAGCACTAATGATAAATGTTTTAAAACCGGGGGTTTTTTTCCTATCGAGAGCGTGCGCTGCGTTAACTTTTTTTTGCTAAGTTTCAAGCATTGATCCTGATTCTAGGGCTAGGTATTTCTTCTAATTCCTGATTAACATTAGTTATATTTTTGTCATTAGGAATAGTCGGTTTCACTTTGAATTTAAAGCAGTCGTTGTATTTCTGGTACATTTTAAATGAAATAAAAATTATAATTAAAATAGTTATACAATATATAAGAATTGGATAATGCGGTTCATTATCTAAGTTTCTCCAAGTTAA
>NJDC01001516.1:163860-213597 GCA_002245475.1 Calephelis virginiensis
CAGCTCCACACAATACACACCACTAAACTGTTTTAGTAGCACCAACAATACACATACTACTAAAAACTCAACGTACGTTTCGCTTCGTAACCGAAGCATCATCATCAGGTCGAGTAGATACTACCTTTGTGGAGTGCAGTCCAATTCTCCTGATGATGCTTCGGTTACGAAGCGAAACGTACGTTGAGTTTTTAGTAGTATGTGTATTGTTGGTGCTACTAAAACAGTTTAGTGGTGTGTATTGTGTGGAGCTGGATGTATTTGGGAGTTTTTGCTTCCGGTAAGTCCAATTCATTCTTAGCGCACTATTTTGTCTGTTTTGTTACGCAATAATACGTATACATTTTTTGGCGGAAAATTGCAAATTAAATAATTTTATTTAGATTTAAGTATGGATTTCCGCAAAGTAACGCCTTCTTCTATTAACTGTTTACCACTTGTCTTGGAAAAAGTTCGAGAGAAACGACCTCGCAGCAGGATCCTCCTTCATCACGACAATGCCTCGTCGCACATCGCCAGGCAAACGATCGACTATTTGGCGACCTCAGACGTGGAATTACTGGGTCACCCGCCGTATAGCCCCGACCTCGCACCCTGCGATTTTTATTTATTCCCGAAAATAAAAGAAAAACTTCGAGGAAAACATTTTATGGACGCTGAAGAAGCAGTGGCTGCGTTTCAAAACGCCGTCGAAGAGACCCCTAAGGCCGAGTGGGCAAGGTGCTTTTCTCAATGGTTCCATCGAATGCAGCGATGTATTGATGTAAATGGACGCTATTTTGAAAAGTTATAATAAAACTAATAACTTGCTAGAATGCTTAGTTTTTGATTTTCTAAGAACTTTCAGTTTGACCCTCGTAGTTTATATTCTAATGTGTTCTGCTGCATCACCATAATCAAGAATTGGGAGTATAAGGAAAATTTTTGTTTTCGTAGGTAGAATTTTTTTTAAAGAATGTAACATATGAAAGGTATAATAGACTTTTTTACTCACGTTAGTAATATGATCCTGCCAAGAAAGTTCCGAGCTAAAAATAACGCCTAGGTTAGTGACGCAGGACGAAAGAAAGATCTGAGTACTGTTGTAAACTATAGGTGGCAGACTGGAAAAATCAATAGTCCCAAGCTGATATCTACTCCCGAGAATTATTTATTGTATATATAGCTTTTGATTTTAAAGGGTTAACTAAAAGATCGTAGGATTCAGCCCACAAGCTAATTGCACGAAGATCGTCATTCAAAGAAATCAGGGCGCTAGTCTTATCCGTAGTACTAAAATGACGGTAAATCTGCAAATCATCTGCATACAAATGAAAAATATGAATAAATAAAAATGAAAATATTGAAAACACTAAGGGAGATAAAATGCACCCCTGAGGGACACCCGCAACTATATCACACCAGGTGGACTGCATTTCATTTAAAAATACATATTGTGAGCGACCACGCAGATAAGAGTCAAACCAATTTAAAGCAGATGAAAAATGAAAGCACCGAATTAAATGCACTACTTAAATCAAGCAAAACGAGTGCGGTGAGGATTTCGAATCAATTGCGTAACGAATATCGTCAGAAATTATAACTAGAGCCGTCACTGTACTATGTCCTCGACGAAAACCTGATTGGAATGGGCTTAAGAGTTCATTGTGACGGAGAAAACGAGTTAGCTGCTCATGAACAATGTGCTCCAAGACTTTGGATAGAAATGGCAGTATAGAGATAGGACGAAAGTCAGAAGGGCTCAAAGGATGTTATTTTTTTGAAAGCGGAATGACCTTTGCCTTTTTCCACACTGAAGGGAACACCTGAGACGTTAAGGAATAATTAAAAATGTAAAAAGTATGTGAGGGAGAATAAGAATAATCATTTTGGAACACAATCCGTCGTCGCCGACTGCCGCTGATGAGATGGATCTAATGTGTTTTTCAACTTCCACTTCTGTAACTGCCATAAGCGAGAAGGAACAAGACGGGCGTGAAATTAATGATAGATCACTGAGAGTAGCACATTCGGTAGAGCTGTCAATAACTAGCGGTGGTGAAGAAAAGTGTGAGTTCAGCGTATTAAGGTCAAGACAACTGTTGTTCAAAACAGGATCCTTACCAAACCCTTAAAAAGTTAAAGTTGTTTTGGTGTGAGAACAGATGAGACAGGTAGAATTTATAATATTCTCAACTCTAAACGATAAGGTAAATAGGCAAGAAGACAATTCATTATATATCTCGTTCATTTTTGATTCCATATACAGTAATGACGATAAATTTGAGAATCGGTTAACATTTAAATTTAGAGATTCAATAGCGCTATTCAATCGTGCTTCATTAACCTTGATTGTATTTAAAGTTTCATTATAATAACTTATGGCTGCATTGGTCATCAGAATATTGATTGATGAATATATCTTTGAGGAGTGAAGCGAGCTTTTTATTATTATCACTTAATGATTGAATTGCATTATTGTATCTGATTGCATCAGTTTCATCCGTCGTCCCAATTATTTGCTTGAAGACGGATCCAATTCTGGCAAACCGCGCGGATCTTTTATCTCTGTCTGAGGCAAGATGAGATATAGCACTATAATCTCTTAGAATACTATGAAGGCGCGGTACCAAAGGTTGTAAATAGTTATGGCATTTAGAGTTATTATATTCGACTTGTTGACAGAAGAATCTAGCTGTTCCTAAAACAGTTTTTATGTTGTCGATATGAGGTTTTATGTATCCTATTTCAATAGGAATTAAGACATGAAGATAATCGTCTGTGATTTTAAGAGAGCCTGCTGCCTCGAAATAAATGCCGGGGCTCTCATTTAGCTGTTCAATGACATTCGTTGCGAGAATGGAAGCGCTCGTCGTGAAAATTCTGAAATATGACAGGGTCTACTCATTACTAAGGTTATGAGTATTAATCCTTAGGTTAAAATTATGATTAACTTTAGGTTATACTACCTGTATATAAGAGGTTGTATAAAAGTTAGCAATATGCATGTAAACATTTTGTATAGTTGTAAAGTTTGAGTGTGAAGTATAAGCTGTGTAAAACAAAGTAATCTAAAGCACATGTAAGTATACATGCATATATGTGTAAAATAAAATAACTAGGTATATACTATGAAGTATAAAACGTGTAAATTGTAAAAAATAATTTTAAAATGTATTTATTCGGAGTTAGTCTCCGCTAGTTTAAGTTCGTCGTAATGGAGTTTTACATGTCGACGGTTTATTAATAGTGTCAGTGTATTATTTCCATTTATTCGAACGACTTTATAGGGGTCTTTCCATATTGGTGATAAAGCTTTACGGAGCCGTAAGTGATTTTTTACAAACACCATATCACCTACCTTATATTTTACGGGTTTGGTATGCCTATCATAGTAAGATTTCGAATTTATTTTCGATTTTAAGATATTCCCTAAAGCTCTTTCGCTGGAAAGTTGTAAACGCTGTTGTAGAACTCGTACATAACTATTACATGTAGATTCTAACGCAACATCATAAATGGAAGATGGGATAAAAGGTTTATTGCCGAAAACTAGTTCATATGGCGTAAAATTTGTGGTTGAATGTATCGTTGTGTTATATGTAAGCATTGCAGTAAAGACAAATCTAAGCCAATTATTTTGATGTTTATTTACGAAGGATTTTAGATATTCTTTTAGTGTGGAATGGCTCTTTTTGAGCGCACCCTGAATTTGCGGATGGTAGCTACTAAACCATAATTGTTTGATTTTGAGAAATGAGCAAGTCTGCTTAAATAACTCGGCCGTGAAATTGGTGCCTTGATCGGTTAAAACGGATTTTGGGATACCAAACTGACAAATAAAATGGATAAGACATTCGGCAGATTCTTCAACCGTCGCATTAGGTAAAGGGTATGCGGCTGAATATTTTGCTAGGCCATCTTGCAAGGTGAGTATGAACCTATACTTGGAAGGATCGGCTTCTGGAAGAGGACCGACGAGATCTAAAGCGATACGTTCAAACGGCTGTGTCGACGTACTTGCAATCTGCATAGGAGCTCTGTGGATTTTTCTAAGAGTTTTATTTGTTGACACAATTCACATTTACGAACATAATTTTCGACGTCACTGCGCATGTTACGCCAGTAATATCGCTCTTGGATTCTGCTTAACATTCTATTACAACCGAGATGGCCTGAGATAGGAATATCGTGGTTTTCCTTTAGGATTTTATTTATTTCACTCATCGCTGGATATATTATGGAATTTTTGTAAATGTGTATAGTTATGTTTGTGTCGAGGAATAAATACATAATTATATTATATATTTTTGTAAATGCATGTATGTCAAAAGGGTTGCGAAAATCATAAAGGCAACTAGTTTTATCTCTGCTATTTTTTGTTTGTCACCGATAGGTGCGGATTTTTTCATGCTGTCTATAGGCTGAACATTTGAGCGCAGGATTTTAAGTTTTTGTTTATGTTTAGATCCCTCTGAATGTCTTTTTATAATAGTTATTTCTGCATTAATTGCTAAATTGCAAAAGGAGCAAACAGCCTTATATTGATCCTCAGGATGTTTTTGAAGCCATAGGAAATCTTTGTTATTGAACCACTCATCTTTAAATTTTTGTTTATAATGCTTATGTTTTCTCGCAATCTTGGAAGATGACGCTTCTTTATCGGTTTCATAACTAGTGTCACTGTCCATTTTGTCGTACGTACGTAACTCACTCAGTAAATAAAATAATTAAATTACTCTTAACACTTCTAAAAACTGTAAAATAGAGTACACAGACCGTAACCGAATGACTGAAAATAAAATGCAATTCATAAATGCATTCATTCAATATTATAAAACCAAATTTTATATAGGTTAAACGAACAGAGAAGCTAGTACCATGACAAACACTATCGCATTTAGCCATATTGTAAGATGACCCTGATGATCTCGAAGATTTTCATATTTTATTTTAGTACAGTCACAAGTTAACACGGTAGTTATTATTTGAAAATACCGTAGAAAAGTACACGGTAGTGTATCGCTACCGTAGACCATGTTTTAATCAAATAAACCGTGCATCTACGGTAATTACCGTGTATATGGTAACACTGCCGTGCGGCAGTGAAGACGAAGGGCCGAGCGTACGCCGTCACAATAAGGCGGTTATTTTTTTTGCATTTTTGTTATAATTTTTGTCATGTCTTATAATAGATGTAAATATCATATTTTTGCGATGAAATACAGCTTTTTTCGGTACTGTCTTGCACGTACTATTTATTTACAAACCTCGTGTGATTTGTAGTTCTCCAAATTTATCATAGAAAATGGCGGACATTTCTATATATTTTGACTATTTCGGGTAGTTGGGAATGGTACCAGGTGGGCAATTAAGACCGATCCCAATTATCCCAGATGTTATTAACTACCGCTAATGCTACTGGATGAATGATGAATGAATGAAAAATGAATGGATGAATGAAACATGCTAAAATCTGAGCCTAAATACCAAATTGTAAATCTTCGCCATGCAGTCGACAATGTCAGAAGCAAGAATCTCACATAGGCAAAGCTGCTATTAAATACTCTATACCAAAAACCACTCTATTCAAACAACTACAACAAAGCGAAGTCAAGTTACCAAAAAAAGGTCGGCACTATGTATTACCCCAATATAGGATAATATCAATTACCCCATTGGATATCGGGTGAATAGGAACAGCAATGTGTTTCTTTTTTTATTCATGTTTCTAATAAAAATTTGATTTTAATAATTTTATTATTTGTCAGTAATTAGTAAATAGATAAAGTTTATGTTGCAATAAAAGTTCCTTGTGTCTATTAATATTTTCTATTAATAATGACAGTTGGAAGTTAAGTGTTGCTGCTTCCCCCACTCTCCCCTACACACTATTATACAGGCTTATTGGAAATGTGTCCCGATCCCGTTAAGGGGGTGTAGATGAGGTCACTAGCTAACTAATTACTCATGAGTATGCGCGGAAAAAGTGAACCAATCACGAGTTATATTTTTTTCCTTTTTTTAAAAAAATAGGGTAATACAACTTTCAAAACAAGATTAAAAAAAAAAACTACGGCGTATTTTAGTATAATTAGTTATTATCCAGTTACAGCTTACTCCAGTACATTATAAAACACAATAAAATAAATAAAAACATTCATAGTTTTGAAATAAGAGATAGAAAACTCTACATTTTTTATGATTTTTACAATGTTGTTTGGAAGAAAGTGTAACTTTTTTCAAAAAATCACCAATGTACTTGGACGGCAGAACATTTTAAAAACATCTACACATTATTAGCTATCCATCAAGATACAACATTCACAAAAAAAGTTACATAATAAGTGTAATAAAGATTAAACATAAACAGGAAATGAACCTTGAATTTGAAATTTTCATTTTAATCAG
Source organism: Calephelis virginiensis (assembly GCA_002245475.1). Classification (NCBI taxonomy): domain Eukaryota; kingdom Metazoa; phylum Arthropoda; class Insecta; order Lepidoptera; family Riodinidae; genus Calephelis; species Calephelis virginiensis. The sequence goes on from NJDC01001516.1 coordinate 170,251, forward strand.
TGCAAACATTTTATAGCTGTAAATCAATTAGAACACTAGATCTAGCGTTGCCTTAAATTGATTTACAGCTCATTTTCAAAGTGAGATCCTCTATTCCTAATGTACAAGAAATATAATTGAAAGCGTTAATGGATTTGAAATAAGAAATAAAAAGCTCTACATTTTTATGATTTTTACAATGCTGTTAGGAATAAAGTGTAAATTTCTTCAAAAAATAACCAATGTACTTGGATGGCAGAACATCTTAAAAACATCTACACATTATTGGCTAATAAATGTGCTACAATTTATCATAATAGCTATCCTATTGTCAAAATAATTTGAGGTAATACAGAGACCAGGTGCAAGTACTAAAAAAATTTTGGTATGTTTCTTAAACAAGATAACTTATAATGCGACAAAAGACAGTAGGCTTAGCCATGAATGGACAAAAGGGACTGGTGAAAAGCTAAGAATCATAAATTAAAAGGTTTCGAAAATTAGTTTATTGCCTTTTTTTATCTGTTTTTGTGTTTACCTAACAAAAGCGGCGACATATTGTATTAGTGCAAAATTCATTAAGATAAAAGGCTTCAATCTTTGACATGCACTTTATAAGTCTTCAAGTAGTCTGTTTCTACCACGCGTACGTTACGGATACCTCTTAAATACACAAGGTTATTCTTATTATTTGACCTCGCACTACTCACTGGACTGTTTCTAATATCTTTTGTGACTTGGCTTGTGAACTAGACTTTAACTGATTGCTCTATACTGATTTGGCGATATTAAAGGATTGTGATGTCTGCACAACGAAATTTGTTCTCTAATGAGGAATACGCCGATATCATGTATATTTCCGGATATTGTCACGGCAATGCTGCAGCTGCTCGTCGTGAGTACATGCGTCGCTTTCCTAATCGCCGAATACTCGATAACACTGTTTTTATTAACGTGTTTAGACGAGTCAGAGAGACGGGAAGCGTGGAAAGGCGATACTCTGATTTTGGTAGACCACGCGTGTATGCCCCAGATGACGAAGAAGCAGTACCTCGTATTTTTCAAGAAGATCCTACGATATCCACGAATGTGGCGGCGAACCGCTTAGGCATGTCGCAGTGGAAAGTTTGGTTTACCGTGCATACAGCTGGATTGTATCCATATCATTATACGCCAGTGCACGTAATTGAAGAAGGAGATCCTGGCAGACGTTAAGATTTCTGCTGATTCATGCTGAAAGCCGATGCGGAAAATCTAAACTTTCTAAAAAAAATTTTATGGACGGACGAGTCGAAATTTGACCAAGATGGTATAACGAATTACCATAACGCACATTTTTGTGGCCCCAAAATCAGAACTAAATCCCAATAAAAAGAGGCCGCAAGGATCGCAGCGACGCTTTTTCTAAACGTGTGGATGGGAATAATAAAAGATAATTTAATTGGACCACATTTTCTGCCAAATAATTTAACGGGTGCAGCTTATGAAAATTTTCTGAGAGAGGATATGTTTTCTCTGCTTGAAGACGTGCCTCTACAAATGAGACAGGAAATGATTTACCTACACGATGGATGTCCGGCACATTTTAGAATTACCGTAAGACAGTGGTTAAATGCAAATTTTCCTGACCGGTGGATCGGTAGAGGAGGACCGATCACTTGGCCGGCAAGATCCCCAGACCTTACGCCCATGGACTATTACGTTTGGGGGCATATGAAAAGTTTAGTCTACGACATTTCTCCTGTCTTTTCAATAGAAGAGCTAAGAAGTAACCGTATTGTAAGTGCAGCAGAACTAATAAAAAATAATTTGTCAAGTGCTGTAGTGAAAACTAGTCTTAGGAAGAGAATGCGTCTTTGCATTAGGAATAGAGGATCTCACTTTGAAAATGAGCTGTAAATCAATTTAAGGCAACGTTAGATCTAGTGTTCTAATTGATTTACAGCTATAAATTGTTTGCACTGATTAAAATGAAAATTTCAAATTCAAGGTCCATTTCCTGTTTATGTTTATTAATCTTTATTAAAATGATTATGTAACTTTTTGTGTAAATGTTGTATCTTGTTGGATAGCTAATAATGTGTAGATATTTTTAAAATGTTCTGCCGTCCAAGTACATTGGTGATTTTTATTACCAAACAACATTGTAAAAATCATAAAAAATGTAGAGTTTTCTATCTCTTATTTCAAAACTATGAATGTTTTTATTTATTCTATTGTGTTTTATAATGTACTAGAGTAAGCTGTAACTGGATAGTAAATATTTGTACTAAAATACGCCGTAGTTTTTTTTTAAATCTTGTTTTGAAAGTTGTATTACCCTATTTTTTTTAAAAAAGGAAAAAAAAAATATAACTCGTGATTGGTTCACTTTTCCCCGCATACTTATGGGTAATTAGTTAGCTAGTGACCTCATCTACACCCCCTTAACGGGATCGGGACACATTTCCAATAAGCCTGTATATACACCTACTTATAGATTTTTATTTCCTATTGAGAGTACCCTAATGAGACTGCGACCATAAAGAAAGGCGACCCACTACCGAGCTTCGCTTATTATTGATTTTAAATTTGGCCAAACGGATTGAGTATATAGCCCATACATCAACTCACTTCCTTTAGTCTTCACCCAGCGGTGGGTGTAGGGAAATTCCTGCTTACCTGTGTACCAACTGCATCATGGTTGTAATTAATTTTGAAAATATCGACAATTTTGTCTGTAACGTTAAAATAAAAAATAGTTCAAATTTTTAAACTAATCTAATGTTTAATTTAAATAATATTAAATTAACTATGTATTAGACGAGATAAGGACCAGTGGGGTCCGTGCCGCGAACCTGAATTGGAGTGTGGTTTATTGCCAAAAGTAATACTGCTTAGCACCATCTAAGTAGTTCAAATTCGAAAAAAGTTTAATTTTGCATAAACGTATTTTTCATGAGAAAATGGTATACAGATATAATAAGGTAAAGGGGAATCCGTGGGTTCGGTCAAGTGAAATTAATAGCAGTTGTTAGATATAATAAAACGTTTGAGCATAGGATGAGGGCTTATCTTATAGTACAAAAAAGTAGTAACATTCTAAAAATTTAATAAACTAAACATTAAATATATCTTAAATATAAAATAGGTATAAATATTTTACATTAACATTTTACAAAACATTATACAATACACATATGTATTTTCAATGTGTAGGTACAAGTTAGAGATGTTGACTTCGTCCGCACTTTAAAAGTATTAGGCGTTGCTATAAACATGGCTTTAGTGATGGTGTTAAAAAGTACCATTAGTTAACTTTCATGATATCTCCCAATAAAATTCTCAATTAGACCAATCATTTTATCGGTACGACAATTAGCCGTGGTTAGGCAATTTGCAGACCGTGAGGCGGGTGGTCTTTTGACCTCGACGACGACGTCCAACACTGCATATAAATGGGCGATGATGATGAAATACGATGCGGTCTTTTCCCCTCTACATTTGCGTTGGTAGTACAGGATTTCCTTTCTGCTATCGCGCGTGACGAAATTTGCCAGCGCGGAACTGTTTGTGCCAAGATCTCAAAAAGGATTTTTTTTTGTTGTGCGTGGTAGTGATAATTAAAAAAAATGTGGATAATATTTTTTCGCTTATTATATACTTTATGATTTTTGAAATATTTTCATTTCATTTTAAATATTGCACAATCTCAAAGAGAATTAAAAAAGGTTAAAATATGTCTATTGCCTCTGTGGTCTAGCGGTCCGGGTTTTGGACTTGACTGCGTGAGGTCATGGGTTCGAATCCCGGGTCGGCCAACAAAAAAAAATTGGATTTTTCCAATTTTCTAATAAAAAAAAAGTTGGTCGGGATTGGAAATGTGCTCGGTTGGCGATAGGCTTGCCACCAATCACATTGTGGGACTTAGTGTCTTCGGCTAGTCGTAGGTGCCCTGGTTGTACCTATGGCGACCTCTTCGAGGATATGGGCGTGAAGATACTTTAAAATATGTCTATCCTTGAATGTATATAATAATAATAAAGATAAAATAATTTAATGCTAGATTTGTAAACACGGTTATATCTAAGAAAATGTTTTTACCACGTTCATTATTTATGTAAAGCTATTAAATATCTACTAAGTAGATACGAGTATATCTACTATCTGTTACAAAAATGTAACAAAAGCACCACATATACATTAATAGATTGTTTTAAATATTTAATAACATTTAAGCAGTTTTTTGTCATATAGCCACCTTTTTAAAATTAATTTATTTTTGATTAAGTGTTTTTTTTTCATTTTTATGTTGAATTTGATTGTAATGAAGTTTGGCGTGAAACTTTTTTGATACCTAACTGATAATATACCTAAATATTCCCTATTTTCTTTATTTTTTATTGTATTTTATGTTATTTTCTAACAGTAGTTTTTTAGATAGTAAAATTATAATTAATTTATAAGGCCATCAAATTAATCAGAGTCAATTTTTTAGCTTTGTGAAAAATCAACTTACCTACGTTAATTAGCGGTGTTATTTAAAATTATAATTGAGTTATATAAATAACATAAAACACGTCTTTTTATGCTTAGTAAATTTTTTGTCGTTTATAACATATATATCTATCTATTTTTAAACTAACATTATATAAATTAAAAATAATAATAATAGGTACTTTAAAAATTAATATTCACGTTGACTAGCAGCAACTCTCCAGTTCTAGGTAGGAATACAATTTTATTTATCGGTGATTCCAAGCTATATTTCTTAAATATCACATGATACACAATAAGTATTAACTTTAAGTGTATTTATTGATTTTTTTTTACATTATTAGGAATTTCTTCAGCACACGGTCACATGCGGTGTACCTACCTAGAGCATGTATTTTTTGATGACAAAATGACTTGCAAGCGTTTAGCACAGTTTAGACAATTCACAATAATAATATTTATAGCGTAAATCTCGGTTGTGCCTAAAGTAAGTTACTTTCTACAAATTATCTCGTGATTATGTGAATTTATTATTCGAACGATTATTGGGAGTGAATTTTCTTAGAATTTTTCGGAGAATTCCAGTCCTTTGCAGCACAAATAGTACATACGAGCTGCCAGCCTCTTTGCGCGACAGGCGACAGCATGCGGTCTGTCGATGTCTCGAGTCGTAGATATAAACTTATTATTATTACTACTCTATTATCATCATTATCAGCATACATGTTATAAAACAAAGTCTTTTCAAACACTGTTTTTTCAAAGACAAGTCCCGGCCGCGTTTGTCTGTCTGTCTGTTCGCTATAAACTCAAACTTTACTGAACGGGTTTTTCATATAGGTTTTACCGATAGCTATCTAGTGATTTTTGGGGAGGACCAGGATGTATTAGTTGAGGTTTTGTGTAAATTTGTTGAAATATGACGATATTTGTTTCAGCGTGTAATAAACATTTCTGCTAGTTAGAAGTTATAACCGAAAAGGCTGCCATAACCCTCATCCATAACAAAACGTTGTATGAGGGAATTGTTCCCTTTTTATATTAACAAATTAATTAAATAGATAGTCATATTTTAAGGATAAGTTACTATACCCGGCCATCTTATTTTTTACCTAATGTTGTGATTGGCTATTGAAAGGGATTGCTACAGTATCGCCTATTTTTTATTAAATTAAATACATTCGTTGCCGTAAGCTTTTCTTGCATAATATAAACTATAACAGGTACTGGATTTATCTTTATTTGTAGGTTTATAGTTTTTCCACGTAGTCAAATTTTGAAGTAAGGATAATCATAGTAATAATTATACCTACCTCATATATATTATATTCTATCCCCCGAGCGAAGCCGGTCCTCTAGTTTATTATAAAGATATAGAAGATACCAAAATGTCGATGGTAGAATGTATTATATCTATGACTGAAAACTGAAAAGGCAGCAAGCATATCGATCTATGCACGTTAATCGTATTCGCGTGCTGAACAACTTTCCGCATCCTGAGTCAGGACATGAACTCTGGTACATAAGTTTGTCATTTAATGATAATGTATAAGAAACCATCGTTTGTGTTTGTATATACAATTTTATCATTTTATTACACAATGTACTCGCACCTTCCACCATAAACTTGCATTGTGTAAGGCATACAGTATGACAAGAATGTTACGTTAATTAGCTTCCGTACAAATATCGTTAAATCGTAAATTTCGCACTTTCTGTTTATTGTTTTCACTTTTCTCGCCCACTCACGGGTGAAGTACTCGTATATATAATACCAACCAAGCTATTTACACCATTTTTAATTTTGATTTCGTATCAAAAATAACGGTTTTTTGTTAATATTGAAAATCAATTGTTTTATTAATTAATTAAAACATTATGCTGTGTTAACGTAATTTGTAAATGTATAATAAAGATTTTTGAATTGATATTTTTCTAAAATGGGTAAGATTTTTCTAGGTTATAGTAACAAATTTGTTTTGTACCCGTCATTGAAGTAATTTTATTAGTCTATTGCCTATCACACATGTGCTGATGAATAGGTCAAGATTCAAGTACATGAAATAATTTTAGTTTCAAGTAGATTGATTTTATATTTCTGCCCTATGTATACCTATCCAATATACCATCTCCACTAACGCTGCCACTAATACTACTATTTAAGAACCACAAGAAACGTCTGGCTCCTTTCTCGTTTTGACATCACAATTTGTAATTGGTTATATAATAATAGCAGAGTTAGCATAGGCGTCAATATTAATTAACCTATCCCACAAGGCTAAATTTAAACAAAATGAAAACGAGAAAGAATGGAGACAGTTCAATACAATTTTCTTAATCATAGCCAAATGTCTATTATTTCACCAGAAGTCCTTTAAGCCACATCACTTTAAATGTTCATAGCTGATGTCAGCATGGTATCCCTCGGGGCCGGCGAAATACTGAACCTTCTGCATTCTGCCATCAGGCAGAAGTACATGGTAGTGGCCGTTGGTCTGGTCACCATCCTTCTCTTCTGAGTGACCATAGTAATTGCCGGAGTGTTCATCGTGGACGTGATATCCGAATTCGTATTTAGCTGCGTAGTGAAGCTGAAAGAATAAACATCAATTGTACATCATCAAAAAAGAAACAGCGGCTCTTAATAGTAAGAGGCAACCTTTGCTTAAATACACTTGATGAAAGTGATGGAACTGGTGTGTTTTTGTTTTTTATAAGATCTTTCAAGTTAAGGCAAGTGAGAACACTGATTATCGAATGGTAAGAAATACAGAGTAGGTATAATATTATGTCGACTAAGTATAACAAGTAGACTTCAATGAATAATTGTGCGTTACCCATAGATTTAGAGTTACCTATATAGATACCAATCTGAAGCTACCATGATAATCGATGTCGTTGTAAATGACTAGAATTGACATTATTTAGCTTCGGGTTAATATTATATTATTATATAAGGAACATTGATATGATGGATCGATATGGGTTTAAACTTTAAAATTACTATTGCTATGATAGCCACAAGGAAGGATAATCGAAAACCCAAGAGTATTATTTTTAAAAGACTCCAGTCATTTCACTATTATTTCTGACAAATATTTATCATTATCGGCTATTACCGTTGTCTTTCAAATTATACTGTTGCAAAGTTTGACAAATATTGACTTTAGAAAAGCAAGATTAATCGGAATAATGGGGAATATTTATCACCAAGAGTGACTTTAAAAATATATCATTTTGATTTTGTTTAACAGGGATATTAAATCATAAATGGTAAGGGACACAACAATGGACGTATATTTTGTGTCATCAGGAAGTTCGAAATATCGTAGTGATATGTCACAAAATTCTTAGAGATACAAATGATGATACAATTAGAATGAATCCTCAATTTTATGCATATATGAAAGAAAAGCTTTACATTATAGAGGGCAAACAAACAGACATACACCCTTGGATAAACAACAAAGATATCAATAGTGCGATGCCGGCGACACTGGGTAGACGTACAGACGTAGGCGACAGTGCAGTATGCACTGGTATTATACCTAAGCCTCTAGCATAAGTTGACCACTTTCTTCCTCCAAACCGAAACATAGAAAGGTGAAATGGTTGTACATAGGTTTTTTAAAATAAACTCAATAAAGACGAAAATTGTTTTTTTTTCTTTTATTAAATAAGTTGTCTTGTTAAATAAGTAGACAATGTATATCTATAGACACCAAAGGTGGTAAGTATACAATGTATATCCATATACACCAAAGGTGATAAATGATGCCGGCTACTGCTCCCCTTTCCGGAACACGACGCGTACCCTTGCATGTATATACCTAGTGACAGTTACGATTTTAGAAAATAAGAAGCAGACTTGCAATCGACTTTCCTATTCTCTATTTTTAATTACTTGGCGGTGGATTAGAATGAGCTGCAATTTGTCATATTGCATCACTAGTGACAATGCAATATTACGGTAGCTGGAGAGGATGGTGTGAGAATGGGCTAGGGACGGATGTAATAAATGAATTGCCCCGATGGCAGTAGGCTGGGTATATTGTTATACATGATTGCACTGTTTTATTTAGTAATTCGTTAATATTACTTTTTACAAGGGTTGCCAACTATTTTTCCATGAAGTAAAGTATGTATAAGCCTGAAAAGAAAAATGAACAGTATTTTATTACTTTATTTAAATAAGTACATATTTTTCACTGCTTTAAGCACAATTGATTTGTTTTATTCATTTTCAAACAAGTGTAACTATAATTAAAGTACCTAAATGAGGAGCTCATTCTTGTTAAAGTTATCGAAACATTGTTTCTGTCATCCCGCCACTTTGTATTCATAACAGAAAAACTCTTTCTGTAAATGCTGTCGTGATAGGGACAAAAAGAAAGTACAAAACAATAGTTCTAATGTTTTTAAATTATTCTGACGTGATTAATAACAAACGCCTCCAACATTTTTCTTCTGCAACTTTTTTTATAAACCGTTTTGAAACTTGCTAATTTAGAATATAATAAATTATCCATATCAAGATGAAATATAGACAAATTTAGACTGTCTATATTTGTTTCAAAATGGTCATAAATGACCAATGAATTTAATGATAAACAGCATATTAGAGAAAGCCGTTTGGTATCGTTGAGATTAAACCACTTAAATTAGCCGTTTCAATAAACAAAATTAAGTTATTGTTTATTCTATTATAAAGCTCAAGAGAGGACACTTTTGCTGCCTCTGCAAAAGTTTTTAGTACTTTTTTCTTTCATAACTAAAATTCTTGCAATTTTTTCTTTGCAATAATTCAGTTTTTAAAGTAATGATATTGTTATATACATCCAAATTAGTTACTTACTTCATTATCTACTCATTCTCTCTACTTACTTTTTATTGCTCACTCTATTTCTCGCATTATATTTCAGTGTCAGTTTGAAATGTTTGACATTGATGGATTCAATTGTAAACAATATTTTGTAAAATGTTTCATTGTTCGGCAGTAAAAAAGCGTATAAGAGCGTAAAGCAGTTCAAAACAGTATAGTTGGCAACCCTATTCTTTACGTATTATGACGAAGGTCTAAAAACGGAGTTTGTGTTTAATTCTAATCTTAGCGTTGTTATAATCTTGTCGTTTCCGTTTCTGATACTATCTGTTTTCAATTATAAGATTCGATATAGGTAAAGATCGCATTCTTTCGAATTGATCCAGAAGTTATTGTCGGCAATCGAACATCTGGGCTTCCATAATGTTGGGATGTGGGGTTTATCCATACCTACGTCACATAGTTAAGTCGTGTTTTTCTTTCGAATTTCTTTCCCAAAAGCTTTTTGAATAGCATGAATTCCGTGATTATTTTCCCATAATAATGGCCTCATTTACAGTGCAAATTATGGCACAAGTTTTAAGAAAGGAAGGAGATCCACAGAATTTGCCAGTTTGTAAAACTGGTTGATTTACAATACAGTCTGTCTTCTCATAACTTTTAGAATTTCATATAAGTATTGCCGATAGAAATATTAGGGATTCTCATAGAAAGCCAAGTAAAATAAATAAAAAAATAAAAACTATGACCATCTTAAATATTTATTACAACGTACTTATTCTTATTGTTACATAATATAAAAATAAATAACTTAAAGAATAAATGATTATATTTTGTAGTCATTAAGCTTCAGTCGTTATTTCGGGTAAGCAAATATTTGTCATAAAGATAAAATCATCCTGTTTCCTTAAGATAATCATAAGGATAGGACTTTAAACAGTTTTGAAAATCAACAGTGACATATTTTCTGTCCGTTTTTCTGCTCAAAGACAGTACAGTGCAGATAGTAAAGTATTTAATTATTTCCACTACCTACCTATTTCTTTAATCTGAGACCTACATATAATACGTTTATATGGTTAATATTTTTAAGATTTATTTATCCATAATACCTAAATCGTCAGTTTTTTATACTTAAAGTATCTGCAATAAATATAGTTTCTTAGAAATACAATTAAATATTTTATCACTATCAAAAATCAATAATTTAAAAATTAGGTAACTTATACCGTGTGTTAAGAAACAACCGAGTTTAATTAAAGAATGGTCTCAAAACTACCATATCGTAATTAGATTAAATTTCAATTTATTATTTACTGCAACTTGCAACATGATTGAGAAACAAGCTTTTGAAAATTAAGTTACAATTTGCAAATAAATGTTTCTTTCTTAGTAAATTTCGTTCTTTAGCGTTCCACACTTTGAATTCAGACCGTTACTTTCAAATCAGAAAACCAACCGTTCTGTAATAAAAAAGGTTAAGTAGTGGGTTGCCTAGTTACTTGTGAAATGCATAACGTTAATCCTTTTAACAAAAAGTAACAATTTCATCCCAATAATCGTTTCTATTTTATAACTCGGTTTGGTATCTATAGAAATTTATTTAACTTATGCAATTTGTTTCTTATTTTACGATTGCTATACCTATAGGGAGACCTCTTATGGTATTTTGGAAACGGTGAAATTCTTTTGGGCTTATTTTGTTTTGGTATTTGATAAACATCGACATGTTCTATATTATATTTTTGATTGTTTAAAAGTTGATTCAACTCTGTCTGCGTTATCATGTATACAGGTTCCAATATATCATTTAAATTTGATAAAGCATTTATTCTAGGGATGCCATAATTTAGAGGAAGATTATATCGATTATTTTCGAGTAAGTGATCATAGGCGTGGTAGCTAAATGGGCGAGGTTTGGGAATTCTTCTGTGAATTTGTGATATATACATTGGGTTTCTTTTAAATTTATTGATATAACTATCTCGAGCATTTAGATGGTAATTTGTATCGACATTAATTATAGGTCGTATATTTGTAGGTGCACCGATTTCATCACTAAAACTATCATCGTAATCACTGTATTCGTCATAAAATGAATCTACTTCTTGTTCTGTTTGGAAATAATCGTCATCTGCGTTAGTGAGAGGAACATTGGGAGACACAAATACATTAAAATTGTTATTGTTAAATTTTTTTGATGGATTTAAACGTATTAATGGTTCGGATACAGGATTGTCGGTGGTTGTGGTGGCTTCAGGTTCTTTTTCGTTTGGTAAAAGGAAAGCTTCGTTATCAAGGGTTGAACGTCGTTGTCTGTTTTTTATGTTATAACTTATACTTACATCGTCTCCAAGAGCTGAAAGGCCATACCCATCTTCAGATAAATGTTGGACACCAATGTTTTGTGCATTATGGTGTAAATATTTGACACTTTCGTCTGTTTGAATTGGATATGTAGGATAGTGTAATACTTGAGGTACATCGACTTCTTGCTTGAAACTTAACGCTTCTTTAATAACGTCTGGTTTGTGTTTAGATAGTATTTGACTTGCGACTTCTATTTTGTAATAGTGATTGGTTTTTGTAGTTGAGTCGTCTAATGGTGGTGTGGGACTAGGTATAGACTGAGGTATGAATGGTTGTGTGCTTTTAAAAGCATTAGGATCTTCAATATCATCTACATTTTCCGTGATTGGTGTATGATCTTTGACAGTGTAATCAGACAAGTAATCACTAGCATAATTATTGCCAATCAAATTCGTTTGATCAGCGTTATCAGTAACGCTTTTGGAAGGATTTTTTAAATAGAAATAAAAGTCTATAGGTATGTCAGTTGCATCGCCATTTTGTGAAGTGTATGCAGATAATGCTGCGTTATTTTTTGATAACGAATCGGATAATTCAGCTTCATTAACTGTTTTATAGTATTGCATTTGGCTAAATTGTTTAGGATATACATTTTTTATGTCACTTGGGATGGCTTCAGTGTATAACTTACTTGATTCCGTGGTGTCCACCGGAGTTACACCCACATTTCCATTAGGTTTAATTGTAACACCCTTGTCTTTTTCAGAGTTGAGATACACAAATTGATGTCGCAGAGGGTTTAGATATTGCTGGTATTCAGCTCCATATGATCTTTGGCCTCTGTATTTCATGCTTTTGTTCCCATCTGTTTTTCGTGTAGGGTAGTTTCTTCTAGAAGTTTCTTGCCTTTGATTCGGATTTTGGGTACGAGAAGTGTTTTCTGGGATATTTTGTGTTCTTTTCTTTATCTTTAGTTTCGGCACTGGTGTGGCCCTACTTATAATTGGAGGTTTTGTAACTGTATTTTCTCTTTGTGTCGCTTGCTGTTGTTCTTGTGCTTGTTGATGACTATCCTGTGATTCATGATAAGCTCTCATATAACTATCTAACTTGGGTGCTTGAGATAGTCTTTGTAATTGAGCTCTATGTTGTCTTACTTTTTCAGCATTAAACATGGCTTGTTGATTACTTATGTAGGCTCTAGCATTGCGGTTTCCTGCTAAAGGATTTCCAAATGGTACACTTGGAGAGTTTGAAACGTGGAGGTCATCATCTATTCTAGCTTGTTCGTTGATAACTTCATATACGGGTCTGTAATTCGATTTGTCTGATGTAGTTGTATGAAGTACTACAAAAAGTAATGCTGTGATGACACTAATATATGTTGACTGCATTTTATCTGAAAAATATAAAATAATATCTAATAAATATAAAATATAAAATTTTACAATCACAACATGTACTGGATATATGTAAGTGTACGTAAATGTAAAAGTTTAAGAATGGGAGTGCTTGTCTTTTTAAGTTTGTTCCATTTTAAATGTATGTAGGTACGTATAAAATATTTTTTGAAGATTTTTCTACAAAATACTGGCTTAAGTTGCTAAAAAATAATACTGATTTTGATTTTAGGTGAATTTGTCGATTGCTGCTGTTTGATAAAGTATACCTAAATCAATAACTTGCGTGATTGCGAATAGTCCTCTCGTGACCAGATCTAAACAAGGCCAAGACAAGGAATGCGGTTTTATGCTGTAGGATTTCGTCTTCTTACAGATAATTTAATTATTATTCTTTCTAATAAAGTTAGGTTGACTGGTAGATAATGCCATGTAGCATTAAGTCCACCTTTGTACACTATATTGCATTAATTTTAAATAAATAAATAAATAAGCTTTTGAAGATCAACAAAGTTTTTGTTTAACTGAATCGTTAATACTCAATTCATTAAATTGAATGTGAAGAACGGTATGGAAATGGAAATGAGCAAAGGTTTTTAAGAGTAGTTTTATTTAATATAATATCTTTTGTTAGAGAATTAACTAGGCCTTAACTGGGTCAATATATAAAAAAATGTGGTTTTGTGCAGAGATTGTCGCCAGCAGATTGTTTAATTAGAGGGTTCTAAATCGGAACACGTCAGTGGCAAGCGCTAACGTTATGGTGGCAGGAGTAGGTGAGGCGGTGGTACCAATGCGGGCGAGTCGCTGCAAAACTCTACTGCCTATCGTCACGGTCTTAGTTACGGTAAGCCTATGCTCAGCTTTTGGCACAGGAAGGCAGATGTTCTATTTTGCAAAGGATCCCGGACCAAACAAACAAAAAATCAAACATTTCCTCTTTATAATATTAGTATAGAAAAGCTGACTTGATCGAGACGATTCTTGTGGGTGGTATTTTCGGGGGCCGTTTAAAATGATTATTTTTTATTATATTTTTCTTGCAATATGTAGCTTTAAAAATGTTTCCAAATGATACATAATAAAAATCCAAAAATATTTGCACAACGTAGGTTAACCTTATTTACACACGAAACGCACATATTCTTATGTAACTCACCGCTGACCATAAATTTAAAAATTACCTACTTATTCTGCTAACACCTAATTTCTATTTTTAAAAGGTTTTTTTTAAATAAAATAGCTCTGGCTTTCAATTGAAAATAAGTACTCAAAAAAATTGCAATGACCCTGTTACCGTACCGTATGTGTACCGTTCCGGCTCCAAAATTTTATTAAGCCGGTAGCTAGTGATCTAAATTGAATATATTGACCCCTTTATCTTTACACCTACCTTTGAACCCTTTTTCATTTTTCATCAAGAGGTCAAATTCCGAAAAAAGAAATGAAATTATCTAAAAATGTAGCGTCCTTTGACCCAGAAAAACAATACTTATTTGTTAATAAATGTTCTTTTTGTGTGTCACTAAACATTTATTTGTGAATATTAATGTCCTTTTTGTGGGTCACTGGATGATAAATTTGTGTTGTGACACCAAAAATTTGCTGCTAACGAAATCATTAATCGTGGTTTTAAGAGTCCCTGGGTGTCTTGTAACTTTCTCTCACGCCTCTAAAGATAGAGAACTCTCAAATAATAGCACAAAGTATATCACACGTACTTGCACTTGTAAAGTATGACTGGTGGTAAGCAGTCTTCACTGATCATGGATAATTGGAACATCAGTAACCAGCGGCCAATGTGATGCCGGCTTCTAAAAAATAGCACTATTATAAATAAAATATTCGTATTTCACTTGAAAATCGCAAAATAAAAAAATATTGGGCTCTAGAAAATGTATCACACATAAACTTTTTAAAAGCTATCGCTTCACTAAAGAATTCCTAAGTCACACGTCCTTTAAACACTGCGTTAGGGTTATTCTAAACTAAATAAGGGAACACTCACAAATAAAATTAAAAGGCACGATGTAAGACACATGTACTTGCACTTGTCAACTAAGACTGAGTGGATAATGTGTAGTGTGCTGTGTGACATAATAAACAGTGATCTCTAATTATGTGGCTTATTATGCAATTTAAACATATATAAAATACTCGCGAAATATCACATACTATTATGACGAGGAGATGTTTCGTTCTTAACTACATTTACGTGATAAATTGATTCGCCGGTTGAATGTCAAACTTACGTCAATGGGTTTCAATACAAATGATAAACGTCTCCTTTTGTGTGTATTTTAGCTATTGGTTTATTTTTTACGGTTTATGGTCATTAATTAGGCAAAGCAAATGGATTGCCTAGTGTAAAGAAAGATGTTAAAGATGCGTTGCCAACTAGAGATTGAGATGTAAAGTCTCTCATGTAAGTACGTAGTTAGGTAATGGTGAGCACAGTTGATGGTGTGGCGATGGGAAAACATGAAGCAGTGATATCATCGCGTTCGCGAGAGGGCCATTGCGCGACTCTATCGTTTATAAAAAAAAACATATAGCTTTAGTTTTAAATTAGGAACATACATTATACAGTGCAAATTAGATTAATATTGATAGAAGAAGGAAATTACTTTGCGGAAATACATACTTAAATCCAAATAAAATTATTTTATTTGCAGTTTCCTACAAAAACATGTGTATTACCTGACAAAACAGGCAAAATAGTGCGCTATGAATGAATTGGAAGCTATGGAAGAACCGGAAGCTAAACTCCCAAATATATCTAATTATATTATTAGATATATTTGGGAGTTTAGCTCCACACAACACACATCACCAAAACTGTTTTATTAGCACCAACAATACACACTCCTGTCAATACACACGTCTGTAGTGATAGGAGCATACCAAGATCTTGTATTTTTTTTCTAGGATGCCTGCAATGTGGGTACAATTTAATGAGTAGTTAAAAAGAATTGTAGGGGTTCGTGTTTTAGTCACGCGAGGCTCGAATGAGGCACAGGGGTTGGGAAGGGGGCATCTAAGCCAAAAATCATATATCACGATATTCTGTTGAAGCCGTGATTTCTTACATACATACATACATACATACATACATATCTTCACGCCAAGTCCCTTACGAGGTAGGCAGAGAGTATCGAGTGATATCATCACCTAACGATCCTGACAAACCTGTCTTGCTTCCTTAACATTCATAACCCTTTTCATACAAACACGCCGGTTTCGGAGACTCTTGACACCACACTCGGATAATATCCGATTGATCTGATCGTGAAATGCCAGCCTTGGTCACCCCGGGTAACTTAACTGCAAATATCCACTTTAAAAGTGGACGTAAACCTGGTTACCTGAGAGGAGGTAAATTATATTGTCTTTGCTAAAACGTGACCCAATTACTCGAGTACGATTGTTGTTTTCTTTATTTCCCTTTGTTATCGCCTCTATGATCTAGTCACCTATTTTTGGCCACAACTTCATGAGGTTCCCAGTTCAATTTTCTCATAAAGACAACGTTTTTTTGGCCTTGCTTTGGTTTGCCACTTAATAAGTTGTGGGATTTAGTCTCTTCGGCTTGACCTTGCTTGCTTGCTCGCGCCTTTGAGGAAAAGAGAAAAGATTTGACTTTTTGTTTGTTTGTTTGAAACGAATAGGCTCCGAAACTACTGGACCGATTTCGAAAATTCTTTCACCGTCAGAATGGCACATCATCCCTAAGTGACATGGGCTTTGTTTCATCAAAATAGGTGCAGTAGAAGTTGCGTTAAACTGCTAGTCTAGAAAAGGTACTGATTGATTCTCATTTTCATTTCTTATTGTTAAGCTACTCAAAATTAACTTCAACAATTTAAGCGCAGTAAAAGTGCAAGAAACGACTTCAATTATTTCATTAACACGTTACGATTTAATAATTTTCATACGGCATTGAAAAAATGTAGTTTATAAGTTCGACTCTTATATATTTTTTTGCATGTTAATCGTGTATCAATTAATTCTGATGCTATTATAAAATTATTTTTTTAATTTAATATGATGTACCTACATGGTACATCATACATATTTTTGGTAAACTTTCAACAAAAATTGGTTTGAATGAGGTCTAGTAAGAATTTTTTTTATAAGGAGCTATAATTTTAACACTTAAAATAGTTGTACTTCATTGTCAAAAGATGGCGGTGTGTAGTTTAGAAACGCGCACAATTCAGAAGTGATGTAAACTGCAACCACTGTAAAGATCAATTATTTTAATATGATTGCAGATTGTTGTTAAGGATTAAAGAAATTGGATATAGCCCGGTGAAGCTGTAAAAACCTCGCGGTTAGCCACAAATTAGTCATTCAAAAAATAGTTTATGCAATATATAGATTATTTTAAATAATTCTAAAATAAAAGTTGCCTTAGCCCTTACTCCTTAATAGTTATTACATCTATCTGTCAGTGAAAAGCCGTTTTTGAGATTAGTCGGAACAAACAGACAGATCAATAGACAAAAATGGTAAAAAGTGTTATTTTGGTAGTTGTAGGCACCGTAAACACGTTCATATGGATGTAGTGAAAAGCTATTATTTTAATATTACAAACAAACAAATTTTACTTATTTGTAAAAAGTAGATTATAATACAATAGGCAACAACTTTGTAGTTTATAGCAAACTAAAAATTGCCATCGCCTCAGGACTTATATAATGGTTCCGATATTTTTTAATAAAATATTTTTTAAACCAGTTTTTGTGTTCGACTTATGGGACATACCTGGCTAGTGAAACAGACTTATTCCGAAAATGACTTAGCAATTAAATCTGTGTATTTGCAGGACTTTCACTAAACAGTGGGTCGTGAGAAAGATAAATTATATATTATATAAGTATTACATAAATAAACTATCTTACTCTGCGAACTACTTACCTAATTAGTAAATAATAATATCATACATTTACCTTTAGGCTTTACAAGTTGTTAAGTTGGTGCCTTTCCTGAATACTATGCGAACTGTATAATGATCATAGTCAATAATGCTATCCTAGTACAGGGGCTTTCATGTGATGTTTAAAATTGAATTTTTTTATTGAATAAAGTTTTTTATTTATTTTATTTATTTTATTTATACCGTAAAAGTGATGGTTTTGTCGCTTACAAGCCATCTGTTCAACCAAACGTTTAGAAGACACATCAAAATAAAGATATTTTAGGAAGGATTTCAAATAAAATAAATAATAATGAACAGTAATCGAATGAATGAAAATAATCTGTATATATAAAAAAGTCGTGTTAGTTATACTATTTTTGACTGAAAATTGATGTGTTATCGCAATTGTAGTGGAAATGGGGAGAAAATTTCGAAGTCTATTTGAAAAATAGCGACCACGTTAATCTTCAATCAATAAAAAAGCTCAAACTTTAAACCTCCGAAGAGAAAGGAATAGGAGTTTCAGACACCTCGGTATTTATTAAATTTGGATTTTACTCTGTTAAGTCAAAGCGAATGGACCAATCTTGAATATTATGGAGATCTGACTTTATTATTTATATATATTAGATCTTCACGCGAGGCTTGAGTATAGATTTGGAAATGTCAGCGTATGTGTTTTCGAACACTAGATATGATATTACATATTAGACCAAGCAGAAAGTCTGTCGTTTACTTTAATGCACTGAGGACGCTCCCTAAGATAATTACCATAAGGTTCAATTGCGAAACAGGAAATATTAAAAGCTCCTGACGGTAAGTGGTCACCACCGCAAGTAGAGATTCGCAGCTCAGGAGTCAGGAGTGAATTAGACTATCACAGACGATCTTTTTTTTAACAAGTATTTAGTTTCTTTCTATCAAGTAATTAATATACCTAAACGTGTTTCAGGCGTTACAGAACTATATATGATTTATGGCCTAATTCAATAATCTATCTAAGATAGGGGCTACCCTCTATCGCTACTAAAGATTAGTAACCAAGCAACCACTGGTGTCTTCCAGTCCCTAACTAACAAGAATTTCTAATGCTAAAACTCGAGCAGGCCTATCCCTAGCTGCAGTTATGTTATTAAAATTACAGATATAGTGCTATAACCCAAATTTTTTAACATTATCTATACTTTTTAAGAATTAATTTGTCAAGATGTCTTTTCCGACCCGATCCAATCTGGTGGTAGTTTTTAGTATTATATAGACTCGCCTCAAGTGCCCCTTGTAAGGTGAATGTGAATAAAAATATTTCTATTCTAATGAACATGTTTACTGATAGATTGAAAAAAAATCATCAAAACTATTATTGTGTACTCTATTTTAAATTTCCAATCTATTTCTGTAGTATAAAGCGTTGTTTTCTGCTAATTCATAGAATTCAATCAAACCAATCGCCTCTGTGGTCTAGTGGTCCGGCGTCGGACTTGACTTCCTGAGGTCTCGAGCTCAATCCCCGGGTTGGGCAACAAAAGAAATAGGAAATGTATATTTTCAATTTTTTAACAAAACCTTAACGTTGCCCGGGATAGGATATGTGCCCGGTTGGCGATAGGTTTGCCACCTATCACATTGTAAGACTTAGTGTCTTCGGCTTGTCGTTTGTACCCTGGTTGTGCCTCTGCCTACCGCTTCGGGGATATGGGCGTGAAGCTACTTATTCAAACAAATTATCAGCATAGACATCTCCAAAAACGTAGAAAATATGCGGAAGGGAAGAACAAGTAGTAAATATAACATTAATAACGAATTGTATCAAAAATGGAAAGCTGCCAAACACCGACAATAAGAAGACTAAGTTACTACAAAATTATTGTTAAAGTAGTTATAAAACTCCCCTCCTCTCTAAACCTAAATCCACTATCACTTTTTAAGCTGACTAGTTTAATAGACACACACATACAGGTAAACTGTCTATTTTATGCTTCTTATTTATCGTGTATGCTTACCGCGTTGCCAATATAGGCATTTTGCGTGAGTAAGTTTATCGGCTACCGTTCAAACTGGAACACGGCAATGGTGAACACTGACGTTACGTAAATGCAGTGCGCTGTGGGCTGTGGCACAGAATAGTAAGTAAGGTACTAACGTAGCTGTGGTACAAATCGCGGCGAGTCGCCATAAGAATACCATTTAGTCATTGTCACAACTTTAGTGACCACTACGGCAATGTTTCATTCTTACGTTCTGCTTATTTTTTTTATCCTGTATTATTTAAAGGACCTAGGACCATCAACAAAACAATTAAAATATTAGCAATTGATGAAAGAATACAAACATCTTTTAAGCGCTTTAAAAAAATATCATGTACAAACAAACATAAGTTTTATCTATGAATTTATATAGTTTTATATTTAAATAGTAACAACAATGTGTAATCTGGGAAATAAATTAATTTTTAAATAATAAGCGCAAGATAATATCCTAATGAATCTTCATTACGTCTACATTTTCATGCATTATGTGCAAATATTTTTTTAATTATGATTCTAGATGAGTTAGTAGAGTGTTTCCGTACGTTTTAACGTCATAATATATGAGTTTAATCAGATAATGTTACTTTTTACTATTCATCTTATGCTCTCACATTTTAATACAGAAAACAAGAACATGTCTCTTATGATGGTAACAGACGTCCGTGGCCTATAGACACTATTAATGTTATAAGTGCGTCACCGTTCTGTGGCCAGGGTTTGGTCAGGGTAGGGTCTTATGTGCAAGCGACTGCACTACCCTCCGGCCAACACACTGCCAATAAAACTGTCATCACGACGCCAGGAATAAGTTGGTCACGCTGCATTCTTGTCAGAGCAAATTACTGCACAGTATCTATCGCACCAGCATGCTGGTGCTGGCTGGCTGCTGGTTGCAGCAGGGCAAATCCCGCTACCCGCTTACAATGCCTGACAACGCACCAGCAGCAACTGGGGTGTTTATATGTGATAGTTATTTCTACCAACACTACGGCAGCCAGTTCGTTCGCTATCCCATAAAATACTAATGAGGATACGAGATAAATTAATTACTATTTTATTATACTTATTATTTATTCATCAATCATCACTTAGCTACATATTTTTAATACTTTGTTGGGTATTGTACCGAATACATTATACCAAAAAAAAAACAAAAAAACAAGAGACTTGTTGTTTTAAGCTTATGGCGTTTATGTAATAGTGGTATAAATTGGGTACAAAAACGTATGTAATTTGTAAGTTCATTACACTTAGAGTGACCATGCTATATGAAATAATTAGGACAAAAATTCATATCAACATGCTATTTCACTACGCCAGTTTTGACACGATAGATTTCCTGTGGTTCCAATGCAGTTGCTTAATAAAAACCCATTGTAAAATTAAAAATTATATCTAGAAAAAAAGACAAGTTATGTAATACAAACTTAAACACGGTAAATGTACTACTATCGCTTTTTCTAACTGTCCATCGGAAGGCAAACAAATGGATGTATTTTCTAAAGATAAGAAATACACGTCGTGTATAGACACTAACGCAGCAATGGTGCGTTATTAGTCTGAGGCTGGGATGTTAAGCCTCTTGGGTAACTAACTCAACGGACTATACTGTGGTATTCCAAAACAGAACACAATAGTGGAAGGTAAGAAAATAGCAATGAAAAACCGATGAGTGATCCAGGAAAATCATTTTAAAACAGTACCAGCTAGTTATGGGTAAGGTGTGGCAAATAAAGTTGCTCAGTAAGAAAGCAATTAGTTTACTTCTTTCAGAGGAACCGGACCAACACAGGTAAAAGAGATACCACCCGTATCATAGTGTTCATATATTTAACCGAGTCTAAAAAGGAGGAGGTTTTCAATTCGACGGTATGTTTTTTGTATGTTTGTTAGCGATTACTCGGCTAATAGCCACTCGATTTTCATGATTCTATATCAGAAACATAGGTAATGACTATGAAGTGGTTCTTTTTTAAGTTATACTTAATATTGCATAATTTTTTCACTTATGAATGATGAGGTTGTCAAGATAAGTGATAAAATGTATGTGGACAATTACGGCAACATTTTTTTTTCGAAAATATAATGATCAAATCGCGACGTGGTTCCGAATGAAATAGTAGAAGTCGGTTTTTAAAGTTTTGCTGCCCTTAATGATGTATCATCTATATTTACTCACTGATTAATTTAATAGATTTAGGTATGTGTTTGAATTTTTGGTGTTGTTTTTTTAAATCGATTTTGAATTATTTAAAATTTGAAGTAAGAAAAGTTTCACTATAGACTGAGATCGAACTTTGCCAACGCCGTGAGACGAAGGTTACGCGTTCGATACCTTTTTAAGGTGATTGCATTAAAAAATGTGGAAATAAACAACAGACATATATAATAAACAATAGGCATATTTTTTGTGTAATCGCCAATACAAGACATGCATTTTATGTGAATACTTATAGCGTTTAATGTTTATGCAACACTCATATACATTCAGTTTAAGTATATAAATGTATCGTTTGCTTACGAGTTGTGACTTTAAGCTCATTAAATTTAGGGTAGCCATACGTTATGAAGAAATTAGGACAAGTGTTTAGATGTATTTTTATTTTAACACGTGCCCAGTACTTGTGTTAAATTCCTATAAAATTTAATTTAATATCTTGTTGATAAATATAAATAAATTTAATATCCTGTTGTTGAACGCCATCTTCATTTCTCAATTCCTTCCTTTGTTTCTTGAATAGTTAGTGCGCTATCTGTGATCTTTTATCGTTATCATCTATATATTTGTTTGTATGTGTGTCAAATGCATGGTAGCGTGCGTAATGTTTTATTTATTGATTTAATGTACTTTATAAGCATTATGATTGAAAAATATTAGCTTCCTGCACTTCTCCTACACATAAACTATAAGTGTGCCAAATTTTATGCTCCTGCGTTCTCGCAATTTTCGTAAAAAGGGATCCAAAGTTTTGGCATCACATATTATTTTATAGATTCTGTATAGGGCGAAATTTTTTCTTTCTTTAAAATTTATATGAGTATTTAAAGTCAAAACGTCCAAGCTTCGGCGACTTATTGCGTATGAACGAAACCCACAGTATCAAAGAAAATAATATGAATAAATGACGAAATCTATATGAAATTGAAAATGAAATTTATTTATTTGCGAATATGTGTGTTTAAAAGTTGTTATAGAATACTTATTCGTACCAACATATTCTACCACATTGTGGTGTGCAAATTAAATATATTGTAGTTTTTATTTTTGTTATTTGTATATTTTACATATAAATTCGTTAAAATATATTTACTACTAGGCTAGCACTTACTAATTTTAGCAAAAATTATAACGATCGATTTTTACCCTCTCTACCACTACTCACATGACGTAAGAACAAAAATGTGTCTATTTAATTAAATATATTTATTGAAAGTTGTGTTTTAGTAAAAAATTGTTATGAGTTTTGAGTATGGGTTTCATCAAATCGAAATATGGAGATCTTAAGAAAAGTTTTTTCTAATTTCGTCTACCTCATGTTTTATATTTATCTGACGATTGTTTATTTATTCGAGTACTACACGAATGTTACTGGCCAAATGGCGTTCTGATATACTAAATGCCTTATGAAAGAGTTTTGTTTAAAACCGATGTAATATAGCATTGCAATTGGATTATTATTTGTAAAAATGTAAGAAACATACCTGGAAACATAATTTATTGGTCACCCGAGTCCCACACGCTTAATAACTTTCACTCCGTATGTAGAAGCAAGTTTGTCCGTTTGTCGGGAGCAATAACTTCAAACACTTTACTACTATTTTGCAAGGCTTTTAGTTTTATTGTGATTTGTATTACTTCCACCTTTAATAACTAAAAAGCTGCCCAGGTACGAGTCGAACATCAGTTAGGTTCATCAGGTAATACAGTAATAAAAATAATACAGTTAGGACTCGCCTGGAATTATATTCCTATCTATGCAATAACGATACAAACAACAAAATTTGGCACTCAGGTCATTCAACGGGTTCTCAAGTCGCAGGTTTCAGCTTGCCCCTACATTTTACACTTAAGTGAACATAAATCGTTCTATGTTATGGTTCATATGTTACATAATATAATGGCTCTGTCTATCAACAAAGAATTTGTAACTTAAACCTATTCAGGAGTTCTTTGTAATTTATACAACATCATAATCCACAATTAAACTTTATCCACAATTAATTTAATACTATTAATTAATTTTATACTAATCAGTTATGATTTTTTTTATTATACCTATCTAATCATTCTGAACCTGGACTTTCCTTCGAAACCAAATGCTAATACTAGGTAGAATATATTTTTTTCAGCCATTGACCGCGAATTGTTTTTTGACCATTGGGTATGGTTGGACGCGGATATCCAAGATAACTCAGAACGATAAGTAGTTACTAACCTAGAGGCATAGAATAAGTAATAGCAAAAACAATACTTAATATAACAGACATAGTAGCACCTTAGTAGGTAACTAAGGTACTAGATGTAGGTACAGTTTTGTGTTCCAATTAAAAAATACCTAATATTTTAGATGTAATTAAATATGCTATTTGGCATACCTAATTTGCAAAGTCAAGTAACGATAAAAAGGAAGTCTTGTTCTCATAATGTTAAGTAAGTACCTTTAATATCTATTTAAACGATAAAATTTTGCTCTATCCAGAAATACCTATCTGTTTTCCGGACGGAGCCGGATAACGAAAATTAGATAATTTTCTCTTTTACTACACACATTTTCTTTAATCAATGTCTCTTAGTGGCCCCCCATTAGGCAGTTCAAGCTAGCATTTCCGTAATTATCGACCGCCAATGTAGTCAACCGTATAAGTCAACGATAACAAGTACCAACCTTCCGGTAAATCGGAGCACTCCTAGATTTTTAGCACGTTTTTTTTTAATAAAAAAAAAGTGTTGTGTTAATTTGGCAAATCGAAATTACCTTGTTAATTTAGGTTCTCCATTCATTTTCAAGTTGTATACAAAACTACGTCGCATTTCAAATTTTCGTATTTTAAATTGTTCTCTTTATTCTGAGTGATACTACACCGATCTATTGTTTCCAAACTGTAAACACTTAGGAATTGGAAAAAACAGCACAATTTGTAATGCACATACAACAAAACAAAAAAGTATTGAATACCCAAGGGGGTCCTTTAGTAAACGGGATAAAAATAGCCTATAACCTTCCTCGGAACATAGAGTAGGTTGGCTATTTACCAACCTTACATATAAGCTTACCTGCCAAATTTCCTTACGATCGATTATCGGTGTGAATCGTGGTAGGGATATAGACAGACAAACAAACAAAACATCTAAAAATGGTAAAAATGTGTGCTGTTGCCTATTTACAGTCGCCTGTATCTTTAATTTACAGAATTCGCTCGTTAGTTTTAATATAAGTACATATGTATTTATTGTACCTATTACGGGTTATGTTTAGACAGTCACACATAACACATAACACACAAACACGCACACGCAATAAAGTGCCACTTATAACGTTAAAAGATTATTGGAAAGTAAGGTCCGAAAGTTGGAAAGCTCCAAAGACATTATTGGAAAAATTGGGATATTTTTGCTTCCCAGGGTTACCTTTCTGGACACGGGGACAGACAACTGAATTAAGGGTGGCTCTGTTCAAAACGGGACATCATTTATCACAAAATATAAACAAGATTGGCCGACGTAATAGTCAGTATCAGGCGTTGCAAATAGTATAAACAAATTAAAAATATTTGTAGTATAGCCACGCTTTTATAAAAATAAATGAAATGAGATCAACGCTGTCCGAACTCCGAATTTTCATAATTACGTTCTAGCAATAGGCACAGAGTATATAATCACTATAGGTAGAATTCAGTTGTAGCTTGCTCCGGATAATGTCTGGCGCCTATTCCTGCCGCTTTTCGATGTTTCACATCTCTTTGCCATCGTTTAACTGTCATTATTTAACTTTAACCAAGTTACCTTTAAACCGGTGTTTTTCGTCATTAGTAATATCAATAATGTGAATAGTACAATAGTGTGAATGGAGCGCTGGGTAAGCTATTTCAAAATGAGATTTTGAGTCAAGGTGCTAGACTCGCTTTGCATAATTCTGTGCTTATCCCAACGTTGTTGTATGGAAGCGAGAGTTGGGTATGTTGGGTATGAAAAATACATGAGAAATGAGAGCGTTGTGTAAAAATTGTGGTGTAACGCTTGCAGTCCGCTGTCGTAACAGTGAGATTCGACAAAGAGTGGGATTTAAAGAAAGTGTTGGTGTTAAAATGAGAAATAACATGATCCGCTGGTTCGGCCATTTGGAAAGAATGGCAGACGAAAGGTTGACAAAGCAGATATACAATGCGAATGTGGGTGGATGTAGGTACCCGGGGAGACCAAGGTTGACATTCCACGATCAAATAGCTCGGGTGTTATCCAAGGGTGGTGTCAAGAGTCTCCGAAACCGGCGTGTTTGTATGAAAGGGTAAGATGTAGAGGAAGCCAGGCAGGTCTGCCAGGATTGTGAGATTTGGCACATGATACTCTCTGCCTACTTTGTAAGGGATTTGCCGTGAATATATGTATGTATGTGTTGTAATATCAAAATGTATTAAAACTGAAACTTCCGAAAGTTGCAAAATTGGTCGTGATACTTTAAACTTGAGATTTAAACGTAATGAAATCCCCTGCATCTAGCAAGACATGGCGTTCACATGATTTAAGTTAAACAAGATCACAGTTCAATAGTGTCTATGAACTATGCGTAATAAAAACGTCGTATTGTTGGTATTGTTTAGTCTCTGAGTTACGAAGGTGGTTTTTTGGTAAATTCACAGAATTGTCTTGATGTCGATAAAAGATTAGACGGTACTCATTATTGTTTTCTATTATTTTACTTCGCACAGTTTTTGGGTTCTGTCTGTGGCGCAACAAATAAGATATGAGTATGGTGACACACACATTTTTGTATTCGATTACACATTTTAGGTGTGAATATACACGGTAAAGTAACAAAATTGTAATTACTATGTAATAGTTACTACATATCAGAATAAATAATTCGTTTTAATAACGATTTACCTAATCTATGTAAAAATAAGCTGAATATTTTTGAAAGCCAATTTGAATTATAACATTAGCCTACAACATATTTAGAAAATATTTTTTTTGTCATCAATAGGTTCGTTTATCGTTCGTTCGGATAATGGGAAATAATTAAATGATATTACTTTTTTTCTCATAGTTCTTTCATTTTCTTCATCTTTTATTCAAACCTTCACTGACATTCCATAAATATTTCAAAATTAACAGAATCCATCCAGCCCGTTCCGAGGTTTAACAAGCGATTTACGAATGTTTTTTAATAGCATTTCAATTTTAATTTTTCCCGCCTGCAAGCAGAGATTATTCAGTTTAAAATTAATTATCATTTATTAATAAATTACCTATAGCTAATTCGAAATTAAGTATTATTTTAATTAAATGTGTATTATTTTAAATGAAGGCATTTTTATCCCTGATGAGCTTAAGCTATATTAATAACATGTAAAAAAAAACAATATCCCTCTGTGCCAAGCTGGGAAGGGTCGCTAGTTATTTAAATTTAAAATCCATGTCGGTATATGTACGGATCCCAACAACTTCATTCGTAGATGCTCGATTCTTTTTTAATCGTCTTGGGAGATAATTCATGACCTCCGTTGAATGCGTAACAGTTGTGTTTAATTAGTTTAGCACTCCTCAGATGCGCTATTTCTGACCGACTCCAAAAAGAAGAAGCTGTCAGTTCGTCGGTATGTTTTTGTTTGTTTATTACGTGATTATTCGGCAAGTAACGAATAGGTGTTGGTGGTCTTTTTTATAAAGTTAGGTCATGATCCAGAAGTGGACCCATATTATTACGATTAAGATCTGATAAGTTGGTCCGGGCTCCTTTGCAGAATAGACTATTTGGTTCCTGCCAGGCAGCTCGTAGAAGGCGAGCATAGGCTTATCGTTACTATCACCGTGACATCTGACTAGGTGGTAGAGTTTCGCAGCTACTCGCCCGGATTATCGCAGGCATAGAAGGCGGCTTCTATTCCATTCCGTCAGCTCTTGCCGTTGACGTATTTGGGATCGGAGAGTAAGTTAGCCGATATGTAAAACCGGTGTGAGTTTTTGAAGTAAAAACTCCTTAAGCGGCTTTGCGCACTTTTTTGGAATGGGTAAAAACTTCTAAACTCGCGTCAGGACGCGTGACTTGATTCGTAAGACGGCGCAGGGCGCTTGCGTGAATGTTCGTGTTCTTATGTTTGTGTACGATAGCGCAATAAATGAATATTGTATTCTACCACATAAATGACAGTACTTTCATACTGATAATTAAACCAATTCGTGCCAAATTAGTCCCTAACCATTCCCATAATATCAAAAATGCACAATGTATATATTCAAGTTTTCACTTCTGCCGGCTCTCCCGGAGTGCACCCCGTTTTTTTGCAGTTACACTACGCTAAAATTATAAATCTTTGCATTCTTTTGTAAGTTAGATTGTGTATAATAAAACTGTTTATCTGAAGGTGCTAGTAGATCGGTAATCATAAAATTATAATAAACTGTCTGCCCCAGTAAACGTGGAGCCGCTCATTGCCGGTCAATATATTATGTTTCTACGTATAAGCTTATTTTTTTATGTTTTTATATGTACGTTTGTTTATAGTGTCTCAATTGACAATTTGTCAGTGATATTTTCGCTTGTGGGTATAAATAATTTTCGGCTTTCTGTTTTTACCCGGCGGTCATTTTTGTCTCGGAGCAACACTTGCCAAAGCGACTCATACAAAGGCGACGGTATCTACAAATGAGCTTTATTCTCTACAATCTTTCTGGCTATAATCAAATTCGTAAAAATGGAACACGCAAGCGTAAGATGAAAGACACGTAGGTAAAGAAGGAGAAGCCAATTCTACCTTGTTTGATGTATTTTATGACCTCATGCAAAATAGGATATGATATTCAAACAATACGCTAATGAAGCCGTGACCTAGGTTCATAATTACTATAGTAATGCCACATTAACACTGTAATAGCATATAATCTAGACTAATATGTGCACTAATTATAGTTGTACAAAATTGTTATTAATATTATGTTTAGGCAACAAACACATATAGCCAATTTCAATGTAGAGATTTTCATTTAAATTTAATTGACGACAATTAGTGCGTAACATTGGTAAACAGACCATTTTTATGCACTAGTTCATGACTAGTTCTTGTGAGATATTTATCTGCACAGACAGGTATTCGGTCAACAGATTCGGTAATTATGGCAGTTTTAACTTAATTTATGACATATTCGTATTTTATGTCATTAAAGACGGCTGTTAGGTTTATGTATGCCTCAAAGACCAAAACTCGTCAATGAACCTTCATTGACTTTTTTGGACTATGATTTAAATTTACATGTATAGTAAGGAGTAAAGAAATCGCGACCGCCAAGTTTAGGTTATTATAAAAATAAAATTTTCACAGTTTTCATATAGGTATTTCTATTAAAACTCAAATCATTTTCAGTTTCAAGTGACTTTTGGAAAGGACAACTATTCCTTATAGCTTTAATCTTTCTTTTTTAAAGTACTTAAAAAAAAAAAATTTTTTACGAAAGTTGTAAGCATAAATACAATAGATCTCTATTTTTTCGTTAATAAAAACATTGAGAAATTGTTATTTTAATGTATATCTAATATGACCTATAAACTTCGCAGTCTTAAAAGTGTTTAGAGTTTTGTTCATAGTTTATTTTTTAGATGAAATGGAAATATTAAATATGTAAAAATGGATATGGAATTTTACTAAAACAAATAATGTCCATGTTTACTTGAACGATAATTTCAAAACTGAGCACTGTGAACCGACGAAAGTTCTTGATGGTATCCTAAACTACTTATATAAATGAAAGGAATAGTATAAAAACAATTTTTTTATTACTGGTTTCACGAAAGTGAAGGGTTTGTTTCCTGTTTTACAGGCTTGGTTGTAGCTCTTATAGCCTCCTTATGATCATTGCGGACAGAAATAGGGCTTAACATTTTATTATATTTTAAATGTTGGACAGGACTTCACTTGAGCTCTGCCAATTTTGCAAACAAATAAAGTTTCTTTTTAGGTATATTTTTGATCATTTATAATACATTTAGTATAAATGAAATTGTAATAATATCAATGTTAAGGACTTTTGAAAAAAAACGAAAATAGAGTTTATTTTAAGAAGTTTATTCTTTAAATTTTCCCGGAAACTTGTATACCTACACTTTGAGTTGTTTTCCCTACAATCTTTAAATTTTGCATTCGATAAATAAGAAAGGCTCCATATTTTATTTATTCTTTTAACCCCAAAGCCGAGTTCCTAAAGCTCTATTAGATAAAGATAAGTATTTAATAGTTGCCCCTTCCAAAATGTAACTCAAAACTAAAAATAATTTGAGTTTGTCAAACAAAACAAATGAAAACTCCGAACTAGTAATAGTTACACATTTTAATAATAAACATTGAGAGATTTTTTTTTTATTTAAGAGTATTTAATACACATTCCAAAAGATTTCATGAAGATTCATTAACATAATAAGATATTTTCAATAATGATCATGTTACCTAAATTATTTTTGCATACTCAATTATTACATTTGTTTTATTTGTTCTAAGTATACTTGGCTCTAATCTTTTTTTTGTACATGATGCCTTCCATTTTATTTTCACAGCTTTTCATTTTTTGGGTTGACCGGAAAATATTTCTGTAGTTTTGCTATTTATGTGCAATAAAGTATTAAATAAATAAATAAGAGTTACTTAACTTTGAGGTTTTAAAATTTTTATAGTTTACGAGCCTCCACTTTTATAAAGGTACATTGTTATGTACAGAGTTACTTATAGTGGAAATAAATACCTACACGATATGCAGAGTTTTTATGGCATAAGACAGCAAACAAGCACTCTGTTCCTCTGATGGTAAAAAACAACAGAGCCTTAAATACTAGTAAACCGCTACCCTTCGGATCGACAGTCGGAAGACGGTTAATCTCTACCCGGACAAGTTGCTACACAGCACTTTTCTATCAATGGGCTTGTTGGTAATGGCTATTTAACCAATGCACACTTCGAGCTGCCAGAGAGGCCGATTGTCTATTCGACAACGGCGACCCGAACTAACACTGAAAAGTTTCAAAATAGATGATCTTAACTACTTATTTCGTAACATTTCCTCAATGTACTATCAGGAAAAATTACAAACTAAATAGAAGTTCGCCCCGAACTGAGACTTCTCAAATACCCATAGCTCCTTTTATGTTTACAAACTTCCATTGTGTTGCTTTGACATGTTAACAAAATTTTATCACATGGAGCAGTGCGTAAACAATGAAATATACAACTTTCTTTTCATCCGTCCGTTAAGGGGGGTAATAATTATTGTCATCGGAGTGTTGGTCCGAGCTCCTTTGCAGAATAGACCATCTGCCTTCCTGCCAGGCAGCTCGTAAAAGGCGAGCACAGGCTTACCATCACTAACACCGTGACATCTGACTAGGTGGTAGAGTTTCGCAGCGACTCACCCGGATTGGTACCACCGCCTTACCTATTCCTGCTGCCATAACGTCATGACGTGTTCCGGTTTGGAGGGTAAGTTAACCGGTGAACTTACTTTTGCTCGAGGCCTAACATCCCGGCTTCAGGTTTTCAACGCACCATTACCACCTTAGGTGTCTCTAGTCGGCGTGAATTTCTTTCCATCAGGAAATCCGTCTGCTTGTTTGCCTTCCAATATCACAAAAAAAAGAAAGACAACCTTATAACATATATCATAAAGTTGCTTATAAAGGTCGACATTTAGCAAGATGAAAATAATACTGCTATAAGCGTTCATGGTAACCAGGTCTCGAAAAAAAAAAACACAAAAGCCCGACGCAAAACTATAACTACCATATGATAGGAGGTAATGGTCATTATGATCTGGAATACATTTTTGCTCTTTTTTGTGTGTTACCCATTTACTTCGCCAATAATGAATGGATTTCATTGATTTTTTTCGTACTCAGTGGTGCTTCTATGTGTAAAAATTAAATAAGAATTTGGTTAGTTACATTTTTAATAATGCATATTTTGTGTGTAGCTAGATCACGTGGTAATAAATTTGAGTGGAGTTGGTAAAAAATATTTTTCATTCTCATTCTTAAATTTTAAATGATTTTTTTTTATACCGAAGCACCATCACGAGCACAGCTACAAGATCGTCACGAGTTCGTCACGACACCGACACAACACCGTCATTATACGATCACGACATCGACTTCGATCACGACAAAGAAGCGACATCTTCGGCAAATGGAAAACCGTCGTGATTGTCATGATACAGTCACATATCATGATTTACCGTTGTCTTTGTCGTTCTTAATGAAGTCAATATTTTTTTATGCACTAAGACAACGGAGTCTTAGCTCTTAAAAAAGTAACAATAAGTTTCTGATATAGGCTGCATATAAAACGTGCCTTTTGAAAAGGCCTAATTTCTATATTATGTATGCTATGTAACATTTACCGCTTAATTAATTTTAACAAACAGTCAAGGTGAGAGAACTAATGGAACCAGAACTACATGCTGTTTTTTAATTGAATTTAAAATATTCGGAATTAATTAAGGAAGTTTAGCTTTGCTTTCTGCAAATTTTTGGGTTCCCGAAGTTAGGTATGGTCGTTATTATTTTGATATCTAAATTGTTATTGTTAACAAAAAAAAACAATAGGAATGTTGGTACAGTCCTACATAGATTTGCCAGAATAGTCCTGACTGCTGCCAGTCTGGCCTTACCTTTTCTCGTCGCCATGGTTTTCTCTAGGTATGACCATACAGAATGGGAAATTCCACTAATTTAATAATCTATTAGGAATTAAACTCTTTGTTGTGAAATATTATTAAATGTGAAATATTAAAATAAATTGTTAATCTATATTATAAAATAACGTCATGTTTACAGCAAGAGAAACACTTTTAATTGCGAGATTTCAGGAGCCGGTTTTTAATATTTGGTTTTAGGATTCATCTCAGATACGAATAGGAGAATATTAATACAATTAAAAAAATTAAAAAAAAATCAAATGGCACGGATCGGACGGAATACAGTTCACCAGGACAACTAACTAAATAGCATATACATATACTGTTTAGTCAGCAAAGCGAAAACTATAATACTACACCTAATTATACGTAAGTGTATTAAAATCGTCTGTTACATTATCTTCATTTATTATCCTTATCCATTTCGGATACTGACATAATATAGTCATAAATTGATAAAATTTATAACAATTACAGATAAAAGTGCCTTTAAGTGATGTAACATCCGAAATGCCGAAGCGGATCATTGGATATGGGTGACACATGACCGTTTCCTTACGCAATCTGTGAGGTAACGGAACGTATTTCCGGTTTTCTTTAAAGCTTTAAAAATTAACTTAGTCATTGTTTGAAATAATAAAATTAACATGTTTATTAATAAAAAGCACAAAACCCAAGTCACGTCCATTTTTTAAATATTTTTATTCAACTTTAAAAAGATGACATTTATTATTTCGACTACCTGTAATATGTTTTTATTGTTTGTTTTATTCGCGACCACTCTGCCAACAGGGAACCAATTTTCATGGTTATTTTTCGGAGAGGTCGGTCAAAGATTTCGAGGTGCTCCCATATTAATTTTTTAATGATCCTGCTGATGGTTTTTGATTTATACTTAGCTAGCTGTTTCCCGCAGCGTTGCCCACGTGATCACACAGGAACATTATTTAGGGAAATAAACTATCCAATATGTTAATCCAAGTTCGAAACACACATAGAGATTGTGTGTACCAAATTTCATTAAAATCGATTCAACACTTTTTGCATGAAGGAGTAACAAACAAACACACTTTCGCATTTATAACATTAATAGGATAAATCATTTATTATCATATAATCAAGACACAAAACTACTACAAAAAATATGTTGATAAAATTATATATTATAATGAAATACCTAATTGAAGTCGGTTCAATGCAGATTTACTACACTTTTAAGTGATCAGATTTACCTGCCAGCAGTATATTACTACAGTAACAACATTTTGCAGACTGAGACCATATGTGGCCGTGCATTGCATTGTCTCTTGTATATGTAAGTTTTCGTATCATATTGTCTTTCACAGAGGTACTTAGAACAAGCAATGATATGTAGGTATAAGTATACAAATGAATCCCCCATTCAGCTTGGTCATCGCTACACGCTTGTACAATATATATATTGTGTTATACAAACCGTTAATAGCTGTCAATATCAAGCAAAACGAAGTTCGCCGTGTCGGCTAGTAAGGAAATAAACGTGGTCAGCATTAATGAAAGGCTTTCACTTGTAATAGATGGAATGTCGCTACAGTATAAATGATAAAAATACTTTGTCCTGCCACCAGAGTTCTTTAAAAATGCTATATTGTTTGTGATTGAATTAAAAAATAAGGACGCTTATGTAATAAAACTAGCCGTGGTAACTATGAAATCTGGAACGGAATTATATAAAGAATTGGAATGTTTTTATCTCCGAAACTAGCTATGTCTTAATGGCCACACCTTTAAAATTCAATCTCTTTCACATTTTCAAATAAAAACAGAAATTGCCGAAGATAACAGCGAACGTATCTCTATCGTGAAGCATGTAACCGATATACAATAATAGTAGTACTGACATTCTGACAGCAGGTTTAAGTCTATCTGTGGTTTTCAACGTCAACTTCAACGTTTTCAGGATTAAATAAGGTCAAATAAGTCTATCTAAATCGTTCTAAAACTCACATATTCTTCTATAAAACTGATTCTGAGGGGTAAAGATTATTGTTTGTATTAGTTTTAGAAGTTTTATGAAGGAATTTCAGAGTTTGTCGGTTATAAGTAAGCTGTTACATCCTCTTTAAAATTACAGCTAGCTACGGGTTGATTGATGGTAGGGTTAAATGGCAGATGAAACCACATGAACAATTGAGTGTTGGATATATTCAAATGCTTAGTTGATAAATATTCCTTATTATTAACAAGAGAGTTTATTCCCTTCGGTAATAAAACGCTTTGATAGTGGATTCCGTTTAAAGTAAAATATTTTTCACCAATGATATCGGAATCACTTCATGATAATACCTCTGATCTGTAGGGTGACTCTTGAATCTCGATATCATGCGAATTGGAAATTGGAATCGTATATATCACTTTAGGTACTTTTGGACACAGTATAAGGGGATTATTAACATTTAGTTACAAATAAATTCAACGAATAGGATAAAATAATTTACTATTTACTATTAACTAAATGTCAGTAATTTGCCAGAATTGTGTTCAGGAGTACCTAAAATGACATATTCGATTCCAATTTCCAATAATGCATGAATCGAGCGTCGAGAGTAACCCTACTGGTCCGAACGGCCGCGGAATTACAAATTATGAATTAACTCTTTATTGTGCACAATTAAACTTAGAAAAAAGTGAGCATTAGCATACGATATATACGATTATAGTTTATATTCCACAAAAGGCGGTGTTATCGTCAAATAAAGCGATCTCAACCAGACATCCTGTTTGTCTGGAGAGATAATATAAACATAGGTTGAAGGTTAAAGCGACTAAACATACAAAAACTATTAAATAAGATTAAAATATTAAAAACTAGAGGCCCACCCGGCTTCGCACGGGTGTAAAATATACATATAAATCTTCCTCTTAGACACTTTATCTATTAAAAAAACCGCATCAAAATCCGTTGTGTAGTCTGAAAGATTTAAGGATACAATGGGACATAGGGACAGAAAACGCGACTTTGTTTTATATTAAGTAGTGATAACAATAAGGAGAAATTAAAGTAAACTAAAATAAACAAGATACACCACCATTTCAATGTTACATAATTAGGTATGTTACAATTTTCAGGTGTTGAATATGGCTTCAATATCAGACGGACGAAACAGTAAACCAACTTGCATTGATGATATTAATTTACATTGGAATCTTCTATTAATATCATTATTATGTAGTAATGTGCTATTTAATAATAAATAATTAAATTTATCGTAACTTATTAATATAATTCATGATGCATACATATCTACATAATTAGGTATATAAATACCTTTAACAAATACTCGAGCTGTTGAATTTAACCACATAATAAGTAATACCTTTACCCAGTTTTGACTTTGAGCTAATCAAAAAGTTTAATTAGTAAATTATATCTACAGCTCAGGAAAGAGTTACTGAACACTGAATATTTTACAATCTCTTTAGAAAGGTATCTTTTTGTTTCAAATGACATGATTAGCTTGTGAGAAGGCTGAAGTTACATACATATCTTTACGCCAAGTCCCATAATGATCAGGTGGTGAGTGTCAAGTGCCAGACCTCACGATCCTGACAAACCTGTCTGGCTTCCTTCACACAAATTTTCATACAAACACGCCGGTTTCGGAGACACCTGACACCACCCTCGGACTCGCGATTTGATCGCATTGTACCTATATCTGCTTTGTCAATCTTTCACCTGTCATTCCTTCTGCGTGTTCTAACAAGCGAAGCACGCCTTTTCTCATTTTAACACCAACACTTTCTTTCAATCCCATTCTTTCTCGGATCTCACTGTTACGAATGCGGTCAGAAACTTTAGAAACGAAATAGATTAGGTCTTTGAAAGCGATAAAGTTTACTTTTTATTCCAATGTGAATTTTAGCAGGAGTACTGAATAACTTTAATGAGGAACATGATGCAAAACCTTGAGGTTGTCTGGCAGAGATCTCTCCGAAGCGCTAAGACCGCCTCTGTGTACCTTAAGTTAAATGTTATAAGTGAAAGAGTGTCTTTTTTTGTTAATTTTGGTGCATAATAAAGTGTAGGTATTCATTCATTAAAAACCGCAGGAAACAGTTAGTGCTTTTGTAACAAAATATTGTAACAGCATTTTCATATTCTAGTAGCAGTCACTGTGCTAGTGACAAACCTACTGCGATTGGAGTCCAATAGGCAATTGGCCCATTCCACAAAAATGGTACGATTTCGTCAAAAACGAATTGCAATGTAATAAAACAGATTTTGTGCAAGAACAGATTAAAAATAGCGCGTATTAACATGCGTGAACATTTTTATATGTCGTGAGTTGGGTTTAACATTTATCCTTTGGGTCATTACGTTCAAGGCGCACAACTTTCATGAAGCTTTTGGTCTCGAAGCCCTGAGCTTCTGCGTTACTTGGCTATTTCGTGATTGTTTCGACTTGAAGTTAACAATTGAATTTTTAAATGTCGTGAATAATGACTGACAGTCATATTTTTATTATACGTGAACAAAGAAGATGTACATGCTGGTAACAAGTACATGTCAAATATGTTAAAAGTGCGTTGCCATTCCGAGGATGGAATGTTAAGCCTCTTGCGTAACTATTTGCTTTTGGTAATAAAAACTAATTGAATCACGTTTCAATTATACTTTGACTTCTGGTCCGGTTTTTACACGAGTTGAAGGATAAATATAACTTAAAAGTTTAGCAATGTTTCATTAAAATAGGTGAAGTCGGAGTAGATATTGCTAGAAAAAAAGCGATGATCCAATGAAGCGCGGGCAAAATAGTATTTAAAATTAATTATGTAGTAGTATAAACACAATTACTCAAGAAAGTACCTTATCACTGCCGATATAACTTTAGTACTTGCCACTGTTTTGTTTCAGTCTGAAGGATAAGATAACATGTGCAAGAGTCTTAATAGTTAATGCCTCAGGCTCAGGCCGGCAACGCACCGTTAACACTTTTAATTCTATAGGCTACATATATTTCTTTCCTTATGCATATTTGACTACGAATTTGTAATTCAATCTCCCGAAAAAAGTTTATTGTAATATAAAAAATTGCTTGCGAAATACAGTAGTTACCATTGTTTTATAAAAAAACTGTTGGTCGAAATTAGACCATAATAAATTTTAATTATAAGTTTTTTAAAATATAATGATCAAACATTATTATGGTTCTATTGTCAATTATACTTTTGATTAAAACGCCATCTTCATTTATCAAGACCAACTACTTTGTTTCCAAACATAATGAATATAGTTTGTGCGAAATCTGTGACCTTTTATCGTTGTCAATATATTTGTTTGTGTGTGTGTGTGTCAAATGCATGCAGTGTAATGTTTTATTTTTTGATTTAATGCACTTTATAAGCATTATTATTGAAAATTATTAGCATTTTGCACTTCTCCTACACATAAACTATAAGTGTGCCAAAATTTCATACTCTTCCGTCTTCGTAATTTTCTTGAAAAGGGGTACAAAGTTTTAGCTTCACATGTTAATAATATGACAGATTTGCCCTTTGCTTTACATTGCAGACATTTCAGAAATATATGGGGTCAGGCTGTGTCACTGTCACGGCCGCATGTTGTATACGTATACGTATACGTCAAAGTGACGATTCATATTTTTTTACTTGTAATCCTAAAAAAATTCAATAACCTCTCATAAAATCCATATCTAATAGTTAAGAATAATTAAGAATCACATATATCACGTCAGTTTTCAAATAAAAAAGCTCAAAAGGTATGATGCCACAGACATGTCAAACTTATAACACTCGCCTCTTTCTATCGGATAATTAAAATTTTAGATGCACTGTATTACCAACTTAGTCCGCCTAGTTTGTTTTTACTTGATTTTATTAAATAACTCCCACTATTGAAGACACTAAATTAGAAACTTTTTTCAATTTCTAGACCGTTTATAAGTTTCACAGATCATAACCCGATTAAATTCCGTGATGATGTTCTTGTAAGCACAACGTCGTAAAGTAAGGATTATGTAGGTAAGCTATGCTTTTTCAAAGTGAATAAAAAAGCAAAAAAATGCGATTAAATATTTTTTTTACAGCTCAAATTAAAACTGTAGTATGCGATACATACATGTTGTTTTTTAAAATTAAATTATTTTAAATTAGAATATTTTAACATATACAATTTAACATATCTTCACGCCAAGTCCCTTACGGGGTAGATTATATTAAATATGATTAGTTATAAATCTTCCACCCGTAATAGAACAAAATTATAAAAGAGTTGTCTACGTTATTGATTTTTGATAAAATGATAACTCAGTAGCTTAAAGGACGATTTCTTGTTTGTTTAAACTATTTTTACGTCATGGGAAACCTATTGTACCAATTTTCATAGTAGTAAAAAGTATTGAGTATACCAAACTAAAGTCAAAATGTAATAATAATGTTGCTGTAAAATTAAACGATTTAAAGTTACATACGTACCAACCTAACGGCCGGGTAAAGCCGCGGCTGTAATCACGATGTAATCTAGTTACGTTAGAAAGTGTAGGATGCATGTACCTGACCTATATAACAAATGTTTTTAATTTCCTCTGTCTATGTAGATATCACAGGAAACTTACATTGTATTTGTTACTTAAGCTACTTATGTACATTAATAATATGTAAAATAATATTAATAATTATGTTAATAATAATAAAAATTAAACTTACATTTTTTTTTAATTTTTACACAGAATAAATAACTTAACACATTGGCACAAAACAGCACAGACAACATATAGCTTACGCGCCAAATAAAACCTCGGTACTGTAATATATCGAAGGCTGTATTCGTTTTAAGTCGTTCACTAAGTTTGTGTTAGGTGGTGGGCAGAATCCGTGAATACATTCAATTAATTTGTTGATGTCCATTGCTTGCTCGAAAGGAGTTTACATTAAAATTAGAATAAGAGATAGAATTAGAATAATTGATCATTGCTTATTAAAACATTGAACATTTTATTGTAACGCTTTGTCGAATTAGTGCAACAGATTACAAATTATAATAAATTATAATGATGAATAATGAAATTATGATCTAAAAAGTAAAGAATTTAATTTTACAAAATATTGTCGATCTTTTTACTAAAATAAATTGTAACACATACATACTACAGAAACATTTGAATAAAAGTTTGTTGTTATTATACATTTACCGGTCTGTCCGTTTGTACATACTGAACTCTGAATTAGCTGAACCGATTACCAGAATATACTATTATACTAGCTTTATAAGACATCTGATGTTTATAGGTTTATATTATAGGTATATTATTGCAGAGAAAGTTGTATTGCAGTTTTTGTCGTGGGCTTTTGGTGAAATTTCATAATATTTTCATGATGATTAAACACGACCACATACATACATACAACAAACATACAGTACTAAAAGTTTATAAGTTTAAGTTTGAGCCTTTTTAAATGTAATTATAAACGAGTAAGTTTTTTAGATGAATTGAAACAACGGCTATGTGACACATATATGTAACTTTATTTGTTACACATAATTTGTGTAACAAATAAAGTGTAGACTAAGAAGAGGTACCGCATTGTCTTTTCTTTCCGTTGTGGCGTCAGTAGTTCAGTATTTTGCCGACTTTTCCCAAATGTTTTTTTTCTTGAAGGTCTCAAATCGTGCAATTTTTTAAATGTAGAAAATCGACCCAAATCAAGCAGAGGCTTAATGTATTAGCGGTCGGTTGATAAAGGATCGTTAAAATTGTTGTCCATACGTGAGGTGTATATCATATTTTTTATTTTATTACATCAATAAAAATTCACAGCACTAATTACAGAGATATTTCGATAACCCCTGCTAAACATGCAATATGGGGTAGCCATCGTTTTGGCACATGGAATGTCCGAGCTCTTCTGCAGACTGGGAAGCTAAGCATAGTTGAGGCTGAGATGAAAAACCACAACATCACTGCACTCGGCTTTGCCGAAACATACATGCGCTGTCAAGAACATTTCAAGACAGCCACAGGGAATACGTTCTATTTCTCGGGTGCTGACGACAGTAGCAGAAACGGGGTCGCCATCATATTACCACCTCGAATGAATAAATTTGTGCTAGGGTACAAACCGGTCTCTGACCGCACCTTGAAACTAAACACCAAGCCATGTGCACTGAACATCGTCCAGGTTTATGCACCCACTACTTTAGCCACCGAAGAAGTGATTGACGACTTTTATGGATGCCTAGAGGAAACACTCGACCAGATTCCAAATAAAGAGGTCACAATAATCATTGGCGACTGGAATGCGAAAGTGGGCACAACTGTTGGAGACGATCACATTCGCGAGACAGTGGGAAAGTTTGGACTCGGAACCAGAAATGAGCGTGGGGAAAGACTGATTGAGTTTTGTATAGACAGGAGACTATCTAATATAATAATATCTTAAATACATGTTTGCAGCACCACCCCAGATGCCTATACACCTGGAAATCGCCTGGAGACAGATATCGGAACCAGATCGATTACGTCCTCATAAGCTCACGATGGAGATCTTCCGTAAATAACGTGAAAACATTCCCGGGAGCCGACTGCGGATCGGATCATAACGTGCTTGTCGCGTGTTTCTCACTACGGCTGAAATCAATCAAGAGGCCACCACTAAAGCCGAAACAACTACAGGGCCAGGAACGTGTAGACTTTTTGCATGCAATAGATTCAAAATTGAGCTAGGCCACTCCGTGTGAATCCGATTCGGCCGATGCACAATGGTTGTTCCTGAAAAACAGCATAGACGAAGCACTGGACCGTATAAAATCCTGCGGTAACAGGGAAAGTAAGAGGAATATCTGGATCTCTGAACAAACGTGGAAAACAATAAAGCGTCGCAAACAACTTAAAATAGCAGGTCTTAAAACGAGTGATGAAATGCAAAAGTACCCTGAATTATGCAGACTACAGACTGGACTAAATCGGTTATACTCCCCTTGCACAAGAAAGGCTCGTCCAGGAAGTGTGACAACTATCGCACATTAGCCTTGATTTCACATGCCAGCAAAATCCTCCTCTACATTATTAATAACCGCATCAGACATTTCTTAGACTGGCTGACATCCGCCATACTCTCTGGATTTTATTCGAACAGATTACAATTATTATTTTCCTATTACTTTTACTACTAATACAATTTTTGTTCCTCCCATACAAAACGTCAATTTCGTATGTAATGACTAAGGACCTAATAAAAAGAAGCTACAAAACTATTTCTTTGTTGATGAACTACCAATAGTATTTTAAAATTAT
The DNA here is from genome assembly GCA_002245475.1 of Calephelis virginiensis. Taxonomy (NCBI): domain Eukaryota; kingdom Metazoa; phylum Arthropoda; class Insecta; order Lepidoptera; family Riodinidae; genus Calephelis; species Calephelis virginiensis. Next base: position 212,371 of record NJDC01001516.1, read on the forward strand.
TTTTACCCGGCTTACAACCAACAGTTATGTTTCAAACGTACGAGTATATTTGTATGTAAATCTGTAAAGTATTTCCACGTATAGTCAGAGAACCAAACCACCCTCAAACTCGGCACCCACGACTAGCCGAAATAAGCCCCACACTGTGAAAGCTTATCGCCAACCCGTTACGTACCTAATCCCGGCCAACGTTGTTTTAACATGTTCTTGAGTCGGGGATTGAAGTTAAGTCCAACGCCGGACCGCTAGATATACCGTCTTTTTCATAAACACGTAGTAAAGTACTCCGAGGTTTTAACCTTTTATTTAAGTCTTAATTTCAAAGTGATATAGACAACAACATCTGTATAGACTATAATATCAATTTAATTTAGTACATGTTTATAAATAAGACGTTAGAAGAGTTGATTCTGTAAGTACATTGAACATATATAAAAAAATAGGTACAGGCGATTAAAAAGGGGCAGCAGAACACATTCTTAACTTTTTCAGAAATTTGTCTGCCTTTATGATGACAGAAGTAAATAGGTGAATGTTCCGAGGAAAGTTATAACATACTTTTAAACTCGATAACTAAAAGGGGTTCCCGTAAAATAAGGGTAAAGTCGAAATGTCAACTGAGCTATAGTATATAACCGCGAAGTTCAGTTTGTTTTAATTTGTTTGTTTTTTGATTTGTAACATGTGATTTACAGATTTTAAGTTTTTTCAAGTCAGACGTTTTGTAGTTTATTTTAGTTTATTAACAACAGTTAGTATAAAATGACCAAATAACTTGAAATTCGGAATGTAGAAAACATTTGAATATACAGATTATCTTACATATCTTCAACCCAGGTTCCCCTGCAGGGTAAACAGAGGGTATAGAGTACCAAGTGCACTTAGTACCTCCGCCTGGTCAGCTAAGAGGGTTGGTAATTATTTAGATGCGAATTCAAGATCTTTTTAAGAATATTGGCTCTATCAACATATATTATTTAGAAATTATTATTTAGGTACTATAGGAATCCTCTCAACATCCCAAATCTCCTTAAATATTTGGTGTTTAGGGATATTCATGTGTCGTTACAAAAGCATACGTGGTGATGTGAAGATATTATTTTGGATGATATTGGTGATAATTTTGTTGCGCACTCACTAAACTAATTTTAAGTTATCCCTGTCTTCTTTCAACTAAAGTAACAGAAGGAGACAGGACACTTTTAGTGCTGTCAAATTAGACCGTAC
>NJDC01001516.1:219472-239763 GCA_002245475.1 Calephelis virginiensis
AAAAATCATTTAATTGAATTATGTCACAAAAACCTTATTCCACCAGTATTACAAAAATATGGTAGTATCTTATGATAATTCAATGATTATAATTAGGAATAATGATAGCAATGAGGGGTTTGTTTTGTTTTGATAATTTTTATTTTTGTTGGGAATTTTGTTAATTTTCACTTAAAATTGGTAAAAAAGTAAGTTTTAGTTGTCTTTTACGAATTTTTAATTATTATTAATAGAAATTTTGTGAAGATTTATAGTATTGATTATTTCTGCGGCTATACATTACCAAAAATAAAAATGTGACCTATCTAGTTGTTGAAAATATAACGTCAACTAGTAAGATAGTGTATAAGTGTCAATGTGCACTATATCATATATGTAATAACATATTGTTTGTTCAAATTGCTCGTGCAGTTAAAACATTTTTATAATTATGTAAATAGTTCTAAATTTTAAATACACGTTTCCTTTTAAATTGGCTTGGCTTCCATTAAAAGGGCTAAAGTGAGACATTGGCCTTTATACTATTTTTTTTCAGTTTAAATAACGTAACAAAAGTTGCGTATACAGGCCTATATACATTATTAAAAAAACGAATACATATACAATTAAATCGATATATCTAAAATAACGAGGTCATTGTCATAGTTACAGTGTAAAGTTTCACAATCATCAGGAAGCATTTAAAAATTATTTCAAATTGAAACTTTATTAGCCTCTACCGAAAAGTTGTCAATTTGCACATTAGCCCTTTTACATAGGACCCATCGATGTATTGTTACTATATATTTACATGTATAAAATAACACTCAGTATCTGTATCAGTATTTTTTGAAATACGAGACAGAGGTTTACTTATTAGTAACTAGCAGATTGCGGTGCTAATAATATACCTATTATGATTTATGTGTGAAGATATTTTTATTGAAATAAACGAAATGGTTTATTACTGGAGAAAGATACGTACAATGGTTAAGCGTTATCAGAAAGCGGTCTTGTCGAGGAGACGTTTCGCCGTTTTTTCTCCTGTCTGGCTATGTTTGTAAACGGTGCCTACTAAAAGGATGATACTAAACCTAGTAGCCGGGGAGTTTGTTTCGCCGTTTCTTCTCCTGACTGGCTAGGTTTGGAAACGGTGGTACCTAGTTTACGGTAAACAGGGTTAAATTTATTTACATTTTTAAAATTGTTTGTAATTTATAGTTCATTTTGTAATAAATATAAAACTATTTTTGGATGAACAGTAAAACAGTTTACATAATTAAATAATTACTTTTATAAATATTTAAATATTTGCACACCACAATGTGGTAGAATATGTTGGAAAGCTTAAATAATTTTGTAACAATTTCAACACGCATATTCCGCAAATAAATAGGTATATTTTCTTTCTTTCTTTTCTAATAATCCGAATATCACCGGGAGAGTAGTTACTAGTTATTGCAATAGGAACATATTTTGCATTTTACCATTTTACAGTCGACCATTTCGAAAGTCGGAACTAATTGTATAACTTTGTATCCGCCGTCAGTTTCCTAGGTATATTGCTCTGACGTAACATTATTTTTGCATTGTAATTATTTGGAAACTATTTCTCATGTGCGGTCACAATGGGTCACAGTCATTCACAGGCTTCGTGGGGCTATGTACAGAGGAAAAAATGTTATATCTCTATGAATATGTTTTCATAGAGCGAAGGGAAAGGTGAGGTAGGTAAAGTGCTTAGGTCGATAATGAACAGTCAGAAGTTAAATCGAATTGTGAGACATCAACGAGAAATATGATTCCTCATGTGGAAACTGGATACACGCTTTTTTATAGATCTGACACCGATTTAAATCGCTTTTTAGAGAATTGGAAACACATAAAGATTGGTTCCTCTGTGTAAGGATTTGAAATGTAAATCAGGTAAAAGTGAGTTTTTACGTACTTGCACGAGTAGGTAAATTTATAATCTACCCTACAAAGTCCAAAACAGAACCACAGAATAAGTAACTGTATTGTACCTACCTAATGGATGTAGTAGTATAAATTTAAATAACTTACAAGCCTTAAGGTTTTCTTATGATATTGGAAGACAAACAAGCAGACGGATTTCCTGATGGTAAGAAATTCACACCGCGAAAGGTGTAAACCTGATGCCGGGATGTTAGGCCCCGAGCAAAAGTAAGTTTACCGAATACCAAATCCTGCGTACCGGAATACGTCAACAGCAAGCACTACTGTTATGGCGGTAGGAATAGGTGAGACGGTGGTACCAATCCGGGCGAGTCGCTGCGAAACTCTACCACTTAATCAGATATCAAGGCATGAGTGGCGGTAAGGTCATGCCCGCGTTTTACGAGCAGCCTGGCAGGTAGGCACATGGTCTATTCTGCAAAGGAGCCCGGATTAACACGGTATCTAAGTATATAAACAACAATTGCATTCAAATTACTGTTACTCCATGGTGCGGGTGCCCTGTGGTGCGCGTTTATTTGGGACGCGTCATGTATGATGGAGGTATGAATTATTCTTATATTTGAATTCGTTGCCTAATATCTAAATGTACCGTATCAGTAGGAGACAATAAAAGAAACTAATTCAACGTAAGTATTTATTAACGATACAAGTACAACGGAAACACAAAATTCAAGTAATAATTAAATACTCGTCATAAAATAATCTTCTGGGGGACAAGGATCGTTGGTATCTATGGGTTTATATCGATATATCTTGCCTTTAGTTCCTATTATTATGTTATTCCTTTTATCAAACGCCATACCAGTGATTTTATACCCCACCTGACCAATTTTAATCGGTAATACTGATTTTGTCATTAGCCGAAACAGTGATGATTTAACAGCAACAACAGCCTCATTATTGTTGTTCAAACGAAGTACATACTTCAGTTCTCTTGTAAAACCTTTATATTGAACAGGTTCAAATAAATCTATTGAAAAAAAGTACATTCTGCCATCTGTATACTCATAAAATACGTTTCCTCTATCATCCAAAACAAAATTATAGGCTTTTGGTACTTTTTCGTATCGTTTAACAGCTGCTGACCCATTTATGAATTTATATATTTCGTGATTTGAACCAGTTGTAATATACATTTGATTATCTGTTTTATCAAAGAATATGCTTCTTATATCGTCATCTCCAATTGGACGTTCAGCTGTGATTTCCGTTCTAGTATAATCATATGTCACAAGTCCTTGATTAGTACCAATATATACTATATTATTCACCTCATCTATTCCGACACATTGTCCAGTTAGTTCATCAGATACTGGTAGTTGTTTTGCTCCTAAAGATCCATGATGTAGGATATGTAAGCCTTTAGTGTAATTTCGGTTATGCAAAACGAAAAATATGTGTTCTGTTTTTGGATCTATAACTATACCAGTAGGATAACCATCTATAGTTGCAACTAAGTGGCGTTTATAGTATTCATTTCCAATTTTAATTCGTTCGCATTTCTCAGTCCCTGTTATAACGATTAATGTTACTATTATTAAGAAGCTTTTTATGGAAATCATTGTTTAAACACCATATCAATCCAATGTGCCTGAAATAAAACAAGAAGTTAAAATTAGTTGGAACACAGAGAACTTCTATACTTAGATACTTACTCTGTAAATAACATAAAATGTTTTTTTCGAGCATCATGATAAAATTAGTTAGGTACAAGATCAGTATTGAATATTACGGGGTTTCACTATTTGAAGCACATATATATTTTTTTAAGGAAAAGTGAAATTTTATATGCTTACAATTACGACCGTCTCGTTTGTTGAAGGATTATCGTACCTACAGTTCTAAAAACATTTTTATAACTAACTAGCTATCCCCGCGAACTTTGTTCCACCTATTCAGTTTGTAAGGTAGAAATTAAAACTTTTGTTTAGTTTCCTTAAAATCGAACGGGATAAAAAACTATCTTATATCTGTCTCCTGGTTCTTATCTGCCTCCCATACATTTTTAGTCAAATTGGTTTAGCCGTTTTGGAGATAAAAATAGTGTAACTAACACGACTTTCTCTTATATAATATAAGTATTACCTATGTAGATTTAAATTTTTATTTGTTAAAGCGCCATCTATTGGAGTTTTAGTCAAACTGCTACAGAGCAATAGAATTATGGAATTGGAATTAATTTTAGGTTCCTATTACATTTTCAAAAAATGATTTTATTTGAGATGCCAGTGCATAAATAAGTGAGAGTTTTTTTTGTTTATGTACATAGAATATTTATTAAATTACTAGCTGACCCGGCAGACGTTGTGCTGCTATTTTTTTATGAGATTTTAGTAAAAAAAATATGGGATGAGTCACCCTTATCACTTAGGGGTATGAAAAATAGATGTTGGCTTATTCTCAGACGTACTCAATTCTCTCACAAAATTTCATGAGAATCGGTCAAGCCGCTTCGGAGGAGTACGGGAACGAACATTGTGACACTAGAATTTTATATATAAGATTTAGATACATATGGTGTGTATTTATATATTTATTTAAATGGTAACTGTTATATTATAATGTTAATAAATGAAATATCTTAGGTACCTACATATTATTATCATATTTATTTTACAAACTTGAACAAAATTTAAAGTCTTTACTACTCAACGACTCTTGTCCTTTGAGTTATTTAGTAGATTACCTAAGTTTTAGGTAATAAAATGACCAACATTTAAACAGTAGAGTAGGTTCGGGTATTATGGCACACTGTAAGCATTTCTGGAAATAAAATTTGAAATACGTTAAATCAATCAGCCTTAATTGGTTAATTTAGTTTTTGAACATATCAGTCTTTAATAACTAAAAACTTAAGACGTAATTTTCTTCAAGTAATAACAAAAAATAACAGTTTTCGAAAAGTGGAACAATTATCATATTATAAATATGGTAGGCTAATAAAGCATAGGGACATATTGTCCATAAATGCTGTGAGCCATATTGGCCTCACAATCAAATAATTTAAACAAAAAATAACAAATAGTTGTAAAACAAACAAAAAATAAATCAGTTTCCACTCCAAAGCATTACTCATGAGCCCATAACTTACAACTTAGGCATTGAATCCACAATTCCCATATTTCCCATAGAATATAGAGAGTCACAATACAAGTACTTCGCGTCATCAAAAATGTTCTATCTATCAGTGGACTATTATTCTATTCTCTTAAAACGAGGATCTGTTTATCAGAAGCTGCAAGGTTTATAACAATACAGCATGGCCTAGCAGGCCCCATTGTCCCATTAGTTGCTAGGCCATATTAGCCACAGGCACGTTACTGCCAAATAAAGAGTTGCTTAAAAAACGAGTAAACATTATAGAAATAAAATGATCAGTATACTAAATATTAAGAATTTGTCCACAAAAATGGACATTAATAATGTTGAAATATTCAAAACTCGAGTATATAAAATTATTAAAACTTACCAAAAAATAACATCAAAATACGTATTTTTTTATTACTGGTTGAACATGACACGCGCGCAATCGCCACGTTGCACAGATCGTTTGTGGATGGGAGGGGGACGAATTACGATATTGTGGTCGGTATAGTTAAAGCTTGTAACGGTTTGTTTCCGAGAAATAGATATAGGCCATAAAGGACGACTAGGCTATAATACCCGAAACTACTACTACTAATTTATTTTGTTCGCTTTGATACAGGTAACGATAAAACAACCGAAAGCAATAGCTGAAAGTAAAATAAATAAAGTGGCTAAGTCCGAGTCGGCCTCGCCCATGAAAGGTCCGGGTCCTTCGGTTCGGGGTAGGCACTTAAATTCTCAACGATGAATTCATAATTGATAAGTACATATAACTCACAAAACGCTGACTCCCCTTTGTTAGTCCGGGCTCCTTTGTAGAATAGACCATCTGCTTTTCTGCCAGGCAGCTCGTAAAAGGCGAGCATAGGCTTACCGTCACTAACACCGTGACATCCTACTAGGTGGTAGAGTTTCGCAGCAACTCGCCCGGATTGGTACGACCGCCTTATCTATTCCTGATGCCATAACGTCAGTGCTTGCCGTTGACGTGTTCCGGCCCGGAAGGTAAGGTAGCCGGTAAACTTACTTTTGCTCGAGGTCTTACATCCTGGCCTCAGGTTGGCAACGCATCGGGAAACCCGTCAGCTTGTTTGCCTTCCAATGTTATTAAAAAGAACAATTTGGTCTTCATGAAAATATATGGTACCACTTCGGAATCATAACCTACCATGTCAAATAAGAACCGTACAGTCGCATTAATAACCTACTTTTTAAAGACGGTTAAAACACCTACCCGGTTTACTATATACTACTCTACTCTACTCTATCTACTCTACTCGGTATATTATATACCGACTCGGTATAATGCTATAGTTATGTACTAAAATAAAATTCTAATCTTACCTTAAAATTGATGAGTTGTGATCAGAACGAGTCTAGTGGATGAATGGCTTCACTAGCCTCTTTATAAAACATTCCTATCCATTGTATCAGTTTCTCTCAGTTTGTAAACATCCTTCGTCTATAAAGAATCTATTGTAAATGGTGCTATTTAATACGATTTCTTTTTTAGTCGAATACTTTTATCAGTTTTTTTTGTAGTTTGAAAATCTTATAATATATTAGACCTTCCAATTTATAAAATAAATTTAAGAAATGTGTTAAATTGAAATTATATGAAAAAGGTTATTATACCGTTGCTGAACATTTAGCAAATAAAAGCGTTTGGGATTAATGCTGCTCATGCCAAGTTACAAGTGCCTCTTGTAAGATTAATGTGAATTAGAAATATATTTTCTTTCTTTCTCTAAAAATAATATCTAAATAGCTTCATATAAATTATTTGCAAACACGTGTACTTTCCACAATATATTTTTATTTTTATGGTTTAGCCAACCGGTTTCGCTATACAAGCATCATCAGGGCTATGCTTGCTATATAGGCACCGACGATAAGAAGTATAGAAACTATCTAAATATAGGTGATAGAGTTTCGCAGCGACTCGCCCCGACTGGTACCACCTCCTTACCTATCCCTGCCGCCATAACGAGAGAGCTTGGTGTTGACGGGATCCGGTTCGGAGGATATGGAAACCGGTAAACTTACATTCGCTGGGGCCTAACATCCTGGCCTCAGGTTTCCACCTTTGATGTCTGTAGGCAGCGTGAATTTCTTACCATCAGGAAATCCGTCTGTTTGTGTGCCTTCCAATATCATATAAAAAGATGCGGAGAGCGATTTTATTTTACACTATAGAAAGATGTAAGGAATTTATATCGCTGTCACTTGGAATGTAGGTAGGTATGTATTCCGATGAATTACAGCTGAACACTAAACAGCTGTCAGTTGATAGTGCGTATTTTTGCAAGTATTTACTTAAACATTTGCGTTTAAACTACTTTTTTATTTCGCGTTTTAGGTGGCACTTTCAACAATTCCTTTTTTATACGTATCTATTTAGTTTTATTTGTAGATACACCGATGACTAGTGATCCTCCATTTAACCTACCTCCTCTTCCATTTAATTTCATTGATATATTTTCATTGACGCTAGGGCTCTAAAGTTATACATCTGGATAAATGAGTTCGTTTGACCTAAACTATACTGTAAATATATATAAGTGTTACTGGTCTAGCACTCACTTTTTACTGTACTAATATGTAGAAATATTTGTAACATATATAAACAAGTACCGAAATAAAGACTGGAATAAACACACATGTTACGTTTCTCACACAAGAGACTGCACCTGTCGTAATTTTTTTTCCCCGTGTTGGTCCGGGCTCCTTTGTAGAATAGAACCATCTGCCTTCCTTGCCAGGCAGCTCGAAAAAGGCGAGCATAGGCTTACCATCACTAACACCATGACATCCGACTAGGTGGTAGAGTTTGGCAGCGACTCGCCCGGATTGGTACCACCGCCTTACCTATTCCTGCCGCCATAACGTCATGACGTGTTCCGGTTCGGAGGGTAAGCTTACTTTTGCGCGAGGCCTAACATCCCGACCTCAGGTTGGCAACGAACCATTACCACCTTTGGTGTCTCTAGGCGGCGTGAATTTCTTACCATCAGGAAATCCTTCTGTTTGTTTGCCTTCCTATAACATGAAAAAAAAATACATATCACTTGACAAATTACCAAATTGGTCCTAACCACATAGTAACGATTGTGTTACGTGTAAATGACACAAATACAAACAAATACTAAAATAAATACCTGAATAAATTTAATAAACACCTAGACCTAAAAGCGTTACACGTTGATCACACAAAGCCTGTTCCCGTTGGGAATCGAACCCGAGTCTGAGGGTTGGTCGGAGGAGTTAGGTACGCTAACATCTCGACCAACGAGGCCGTCAAACTCAGACCTCGTAGACGTTTGCTTCTGGTATGTCATATGCGTGTACGCCTGGCGCGGTCATTTACAAAACAACCTGTACATAAGTTATTAGTTATTAGTGATGTAACTACTAATATTATCGGATAAAAGTATAATAGATATTAAATAATATGGGTTTATCTTTATTCTTTCAATCGCAGCCCTTTGTCATCACACACCATTAACTGTAAGTTTTATTTTAATTTTGTAATTTTCTTGTGTTTGGTCACATACAAGAAATAGTTCGGTATTGATTAGCACATTTTTTATGAAGAACCAAATAAGTTTAGACTGGATTTGAACTAGCGCCTTTCGACAGAGCATACGTTGTCAAGTTCTTAACCCAGCTATCATGATTCACAAATCAGTATTATCACAGAATTAATTATACATGCTACATTGTTCGTATGTATGGAAAGATGCTGGTCACAAACTAGTCCACGTTGAACTTTTCTCAAATAAAAATAGTCGAGTTTTAGGTATACCTTATTGATGCAATTGAATAATTTTGTTATCAAAATGGTTGTATTCTATTTAAAACCTATTTAAAAATAATTAATTTATATTTACTGATTCTAATTTAAATTCGATATACAGTTTAAGTAGTTTAAAAGTGGACCGAAGAAGTTAATGGTGCCTTGTAAGCCTGAGAGTGAGAAGTCGCCGTAGGTATTTTAAGGTAAGTAAGTTTACCGGCGACCCTACGCTCCAAACTGAAACGCAAAAATGACAAGCACGGAGTAACGGCATGGAAATTTCTAGTTTTATTTCACTGCTGGGTAAGGGTATTGTCACATTGAACATTCCTTCACCAGACCTTACGCTATTTGTTCCTGTTTAATCATTCGTTTGGGTTATAAGCAAAAACAGGAGTAAAAAATCGTTTCAGTGGTCGAAAGGTAGACGAAAAGCGTCACCAATCATCGAAGCAGCTTAGATTCAATATCCGATGAGGGCATATTTGTCATGAACATTAAACTTATTTCGATTATTATGTATGTATTTTATTGTTGACAAAGATTCATGTCATCAAGCAAAATACATACTTATTTTGCTTATCTTAAGGTTAGATAGATTTGCCACAAAAAAGAAAAAATACTACTGTTTTACAGTAGGTATAAACTACGTGGAAATGCCTAAAGATCTTATGGTTATGGTGAATGGTTCGTCAGGATTGGTGGTAGTCTTAAGAAGGTTCGCTTCAAGTAACTATTTGGTTTGCTTGTGATTGGTCTTTCCGAAAGGTTCACTCGAACAGTCTGTCTCTAAGAAAGGCGTTTATAGAAAAGTTTTTTTACATTTTCTGAAATGGTGAGATGTCGTGAGATTTTATTTAACCCCCTCCCGCATCCCCCAATCTCACGTGAGATTTTTCAAAATGTGGATTTTTTTAAACGTATTGGATTGTTACAGCAAAGGCTTTTAGGCTCAAGAGAGATTATTGTATAAACAAATAGGGTGGTTTGACAGTCAGTAGATGTATAAAGTCGAAGTATGAATGAAATTATTGAATCTTCTTTATCGGGGTTGGAAAAAAATTTAGTGTAACATTTTTTCGCTACGCGTCACATTTTTCCGTTACGCGCCATCTTTTTTTTATCCCTACCACGCGTGATTCGAAGTATACTTTCTCCAGCGGATTATCAATTTTAATATTTTTTTGACATCGGTTCTCTTAGAAGGTACCAGGCAGCCTCTTGATTTGGTATTTAATAATATTTAATAAATAAAAAAAATATAAAAAAAGAACGTCATAAAGAAGTTTCACTTCTTACGAGTGTACGCTAGTACACGCACACATTTTTTTCTTTTGAAGGAATTAGTGAATGATCTTCATCGTATTAATATAAGGCTTAAGATTAAATCTTAAGCATGTACAGTATGGGTGAAACGGACCAAAATAGCATTTTTATGTGTTTGAAGCAAAAAAAAAAAATGCGCGATATTTGCAGAGACCCCCCTCTCTCCAACGTAAGATTTGAAACGACCCCACCTCCCCTAAAACATCTCACGTAATTTGTGGACGCCCCGTTATATTTAGGATAATTATTTACAACAAATATAGTACTTAAAATGAAATTGGTTGATTAAGTTTTTTTTAGTTTGTCATCTAAAATGCAGACGAGGTTTTTCTTCCCCCACACTGTTCACGCTACACTAGTGACACATTCATACAATTACAAATGTCTAATCGTTTTTTACTTCTATTTGTTGTCATGCTTTTCTTTCTATCAGGAAATCTAATTATTGCTTTCTGGTAGGTACCGAAAGAAATCTGTACAATCGATTTCCATACAGAAGTTATAATAATTAAAAGTAATTTAACCTAAGCGTTAGTAAATTTAGCTTTTTTCTTAGTGTTTATCTTTTTTCATGTTTTAAGATAGCGAACAAGCAGATAGCTTTCCTGACGGCGAGAGAGAACCATGAGGCCACAATCCCCCGGACCCAATAACCGCGGCAAACGCTGTTCTCCCAACTCCAAACCGGAACACGACAATCTCACATCACTTTAACATAACACTACACCGTCGCCGCCGGTCTCGGCGACGAAGACCTCTCTTGCGCCCGGCGCCTAACGCCGAGCGACGAGCCACAAATACTCCTCCACCAAGTCCACCCAGTAACCAGAACGAAGCACCAAGTCGAGGTACGGTCTCCCGGGAGGCAGCCCTTGGTGCTGGCGTTGTAGTAGGTAACAGCCCAATCCATCTAAATAATGATGTCTCGGGCTGAGCACTCTGCTCGGCCCACAAAGTTCGGTGAAGTTGTAAAAAATCGTAAGATTAGCAACAAATTAGTCGTTCAAAAAAAAAGAGGCCACAAACTGGATCTCAGCGATTTTTGCGGGGCGGCGGCGCGATCTAACACATAGATTCTTATTGAAGTGAACTGGATGTCAGCGGAGCGGGGGCGGAGCGGGCAGCGGTGCCCGAGCGACGAGCGACCGTCAAGCGGTCTCCCTGCGATTGAGTCAACGTAGTGCTATTCCCCTTTGCATGAGCGTACATCGCTCATTATACCGGAGGGAATAGTTAGTGAAATTTTTGTTAGATCACCAATTTGGAATACCAAACATTTGAATAATAAAAAAAGATTATAATATGTGTAGGTAGGTTCTAAATTGGACTGCATAGTTCCTACAATAAAATATATTAATCAAAAGTCTCTCCACCCATTCCTGCATAATCATGCAGCTTGTTGGGGTATTGTAATAAATTATACGAATCAAAAGCACTCGGTTCAAAAGATGTTGCGCCGTATCGACACCGTGCTCACATCAAACACAACACTTCATCGCCGCGACACGAGCGACGTGGTCGCTGACATCGAGTTCGGGCATAGTTCGCCGCGCCCGCTCCCGCCCCGCTGTCGCCGCCGCGCCGCCTAACAAATCGCTGAGACCCTGATTAAGGCCTGAGAGTTGCCACTCCGGCTCTCCGGCTAGTCCAACGGACAAAATTAAATATATGTGTTTCAGACATCGGTTAAAATGTTTTTTTTGGCTCATAATGGTAATCGGGTGTTTGATAAACATTCGTCATACTCACCTTTCAATAGCAATTATATCAATACAATATGAACGAATACAGTGAGAGCGTAGTTCCGGTTAAATGACATAAATAAAACGCCGAATAGAACTTACTTTATTAAAATTCACACACAAATTTTAGAATCATACTCGTAAATCATCCCATTTGTCGACAAAAATATTTTGTTCCCACTAACAGCTATACCTGAAGGAATAAATTCCAAATACATTAGCTTCGTAGGAATCACAGAATCTGGTTTCAACCAGTACAAACCATCATTTGCCGCCAAAATCACCCTATTGTTGTTGTCAATCGCAATTGCTCTCGCCGAATTTTTTGGAATACCAGCAAATTCTATTGGTTCTTGAAAACCTTTAAGTAGCATTTTAACATACTTAGAATCACACTCAAAAAATATATTATCATTCGCATCCACAGCTAACATGAATGCACAGACAACATTTTCTATTTTCCTCCTCTCGTGTGTTTTAAGATTAGTAACAAATACTTCGTTATCCGGGAATATAACTGTGTACAAATCATCGCTGTTTTCTGGTTTGAATATCTGCACTATATCTTCCTCTTTCTGATCAAACGGAACAGCTTTATATGAACTGTTTAGTACTAAAAGACCTTTGTCACTAGCTAGGTACACTTTATTATTCAAAACATCCACAGCAGCTGCTTGACCATTAATATTATCAATTTTTATAGGAACATTTTCTTTTAGAATGTACTGATCCATTTTAGTTTGGACATCATCGTTTTGTAGTGTTTCTAAGTCTACCAATGTAAAGAGTAATTCTTTAGTGTTTGGATTATATACTAAATTGGTTGGAAGACCTTCAATATTTAAAATAGTGTTCTTGGCATATTGTATTCCATCAAATACATATGAACAATTTTGCGTGTACACAGATGATATTGTTGGTATAAACAGAAGGAGTAACAGCATTGTGATATCTGAAAAACGATTTGTTAACTTTAGAATATATTATTATTCATGACATTTCTGACATATGTGTGATGTAAGTACATAAACTATAATAATATAATTGATCTGAGAGCAGGAAATTAATAACAAATGTTTATATGACAACGATCGCGACTAGTTCTTTATATGTAAAGAGTTCATTGTCGCCGTTTGCTATAAAATATTTACAGGGGTTTAAGTATGTTTTAATAAAAATAACACATTTTTTTATCATTTTCGGTTATTTACGGAAAAATAAGCAAATTACTTACTTATGCTCGCTGCTTTCGCTGCGAAACATGGTATTGAAATTTAATTGGAATTGAACCGCTAAATATTCGATTGTATTAAATACGACCGAGATTTCTGTGTAGGATTGTTATATATAATATAAAAAAGTATCAAGTTTTAATTAATAAGAAAGCGACAAATTTATAACAATTGTAAAAACATTTTTTTTTTAATTCGAAAATTGACCAGTAACATTTTTAATAGGTGTCATTAATGACTTACTGCCGCACTCAGAGATGTCAATTGATATTTCATTTTGTACAGAAAATGTTAACTTGGTGACTGAAAACATAATTGATGTCTCTTAGTAAGGCCGCTAATATCAGAAACCGATTTCAAAACAATCTTAACTTACGTCAGTTGTGGTAGCAGATAAATTAAAATTAATCTATCTTTAAAATAATTTATAATAAATGATGAATGTTGTAGTATATAGAAATAAGTGCTTTGATTTAATTATTAATATATATATAAATATCTCATTTGTATCAATATTTCATATAATATGCATGTATATTTGTATAACATTCATTAAATATTTGCAAACTATACTGTGGCAGAATAAGCTATTATGCTTAATTATCTTAACAAATAAGTAACCCACATATCACGCAGATAAATAAATCTAATTTAACTAAATGATTGAATTGCTTACAAAATCGCTTGTAAATCTAGGTAGGTATGCATCTAAACTTGTTAAAATTCTTATTCTAGCACTATTTATATTACAGCAAAAAAGTTCCATTTTTTAAAAATTTCGATGTTTATTAGAAAATAAACAGATATATGTCACGAATTTAATTTCACCTAAATTGAAACTTGACAAAAACATCATACTCACATAATTTTCGCCCTAACTTTCTTCTTGTTTGGTCGAAAGTGAACTGAATAAAATAAAAACATCAACTTACATAAGTCAAAGGGCAACAAACTTGTATCTATGTAGAGCACTGTTATTTCCGTGTTTATATAGTTTGGTCCGCAAACAACAATTACTGATACTAACTTTTTGGTGAGTGGATTACAATCTGATTTTGGAGTGGACAGTTTTCAATCCAATCATGATCTGTCATCAGTTACACAAATCATATTTTTTTTTGTAATACAAAAAACAGCTTAGGAACAGCTTTCCATAAAAAGTTTCATGCAATTTGTGTAGGTGTGTGGGTGATGTGGGAAAAATATTCAAATTATTGGAAATTTTAAACTTACCTAACCACAGAAATAAACAAATTGGAATTATTTTATAAACTGAACATCTCTTCGCTGATAGACGCAACAAATGTGTGTTTATGGACTATTTCATCGTTTATATGGTTAAGGAAGGAAATGAATTCGATATATTTGCACGTTTCCATTGTATCATTCTTTAATATCAGTCATATTTCATCATCTAATGGTAATGATAATTTGACAATACAAGGGTGGATAGAAAGATATTTTCCCAGGCAGGCATGGTGAACTGCCACTAAGGCAGCAATAAGATCCTTGGTTTTCTAAGTTTGACCATTTTTTGACTTGACTTCGACTAAACCACAATAAATAAATAGTCACTGTCTTGAGATTTCTTATTGCGTGCCTTAATATGAAGTGTTTGTTGTTATACTTGTGTTTTATTACTATGTTAGACATTAATAATAAAATAAAATCAGAAAATTATACCTGGAATATCGGTACAAGATATTAAAAAAATAAATTATGTTTAAAAGTAACAAAACTGACACAAGTATAATACTTAAGAAATGGCTGGGAATACTCACTTTTAATTTAGGTCACTGTAACGATACCCAAGATTCAGCTATTTAATCATGAATGAATTGAGCCTTCCGATTTTCATGATCAATCAATAGAATGAGTTCACCGCAGCAAAATTGTAGCGAAACCTGCCTACACATGGCAGATGCAAATTTTGCCCTCAGCTTATTAAAGAGAATGGCATGAGGTGCTCTCCAGAAATCCTATTTGTCCATTATTGTTTGATTTGATTCTCTGACATCGTTAAATGATGGAAAGATGGTCGTAATTTTTTCATAGTTATTGAATTTCGTGTTTATTTTGAGTGAAATTAGTTAATTTAGGTGGGAATTAGATTAATTTTGTTCAGTGAAAGTGCGTAAATGAAGTAATCATGAAGAAATTAGTGTATCGTGTATTTCCTCGCTGCCGCCGAATCTCAATAGGCGAGCTTGAGTAACGAAGCCACCGTTTTACTTAAGACCAAGACATGACTTACTGTCGACTTATGACTGATGACTAATTATAATTGATTAAAATTGATATAAAATTTGATGCAAATTTCTACTTGACTAATGGAAAAATACTAACGTGAAGGCCAATATCTAAAGAAAGAAAAGAAAGCAGATGCAGAAGCATCCGTTTTGGAAGTCTGTTGATAACAATCTGGTATTTATAACACAAAGGCTCGTTCGTGTGCACAATAAAATTAACTCCAAATATTTTTATTGGTATCTAGTTAGTTTGTGTTGTTTTATTGTTGTCTATGAGGTAAAACATAATTTAATTGTAATTGTGAAGCTCGTTACTGTGAAGCCATATGCCGATTAAAACTTATTAGCTCTGAGTTGACAATGGAAACGTGCGCGTAATACTCGTGCACCTTCACGCTTGAATATATCGATGTGCATCAGTGCATTTCTTATGTAGAACGTTACATAATCCTATTATCCATACACCCAAGGATATCCAACTCCAGAGCCTGTATCAAGACGTCATAAAGAAGAATTTTAATACGTACTTACCTATTTACAACAAACCATGAGTTTAACGTGTATGTAAGTTTGTCTTTTTGCGTTCAGGTACTCTTTTATTCAAACAGTACAACTTGACGATATCAAGGTAAGTCTTCACATATTCATTGTTTTAACATGCCTCTACATTCGCTGAAATAACAGTCCAAGGATCTAATAAGCACATACGAGTATTACTTACTCCACACGTAGTACCTATGTGTATGTAGTCCGTGTACCAAACTTCAAATTCAAACCCGTGTTAGTTAATTATATCAGGTATTGAAATTTTTAAGAATATGTAAATATTTTACTTTCTACGTTTACTGTAAGTAAATGGGTTACATTCAACCTATTTAAATTGTTTTTTCTGTCTTTTATATATAAGTGCTTGTTCTAACAATAATTATTTATTAATTCCATATATAAGATGCTTGTTATTATAGCTTTGAATTGCTGAATGTCTCACCAACTCTTGTTCTATAGCAGAATGTTGCTTGGAAGAACACTGATTTGGCGGTAAGGCCGCCTTCGCTTTTTTAACGAACTCTAATAATTAAAACTGCAAAAACCGACTCTAACTAATTCATTAGGTATCATGTCCCGAATTGGTAACTATTTTTTTGAAAAAATAGCAAATATTTTCGGAATAGTTCCACATACATTTTGTCAACATCCTACTAGTAGTTTTTGAGTTACATTTAGTAATGCATACATGTTTCTTACTTTATGTAAACTACTGCTTGGAACTTTATAAAACTAATATGGAACCACCTCCGAATCATGTACCTGAATCTAATCTTCCTAAAAAAGAACTATCAAAATCAGTTGGCTATTTGCCAAGTAATCGCGTAACAAATACAGAAAAAAACATACAGTCGCATTGAGAGCCTTCCTCTTTTTTGCAGTCGGTTAAAAAGTAGGAGGTTATCAATTGAACTGTATATTTTTGTTAAATACGCAATCACTCAAGAAGTCACAAACAGATTTAGATGTTTCTGTTTTGGGAAAGTTTGTCGTGATTTTGATGTGTCCCCATTTAAATGTGAATAAGATGTTAAAAAGAAATTTTCAAATATCGACGTGGCTGGTAGCGACATTTAACTTTTAAGTCGGAGCAGCAATGGCAATCTATATTACTAGCCTAAAGTATACGGTAATTGTGTTTTAATACATAATATAGTTCATACAGATTTCGATTTTTCAAATAACACTAATATCTTTCTACTGAATTTAGCCCAACAATAATAATGTAAAATGTTTTAACAAAACTACATTAAGTGATAATATTGCAGCCAGTCCTAAGCCTGGGCAAAGTATTAAGGGCAGGTCGTTTCCTATAATAATATTATATACAGTTTGCGTCCACGGTGGATGCGAACTGATCTTACTATCTCAAACTTGATCCCTTATTTTAATATAAAGAAACATGTTTATTTTATTTTTACCATTATTATTATCCTTTTTAAATTTGCAAATTTGCGTCCACATAATTATGATAATATAAAAAGATATAGATGTCGATATTTACCTGGACGCAAACTGGATGGATGGATTATACTATACATCAGTTTGCGTCCACTTGTTTATTTAAATACTAAATGACAATTAACTATTTTATAACACTAAATCAGACAATTATAGATAGGTAGTAGTCGGTAGAGTGCATTGTATCATCCCATCGGGACTAGTACCCACCACCGCTCCGGAAGGGAACAAGCGCATTGAACTGTTTCTGCCTTCTTCCACTGATACACAAGTAGCTGTATGATAAATTTTAACTACATAAAGGCAAATATGTAAGTATATTCAGACTCCTATCCTTAAGAAAGTTGACAAAGGTGCAACTAGGCCACGTACGATTAGCCTAAGATACTTAGTCCCAAAGTGCGATAGATGGCAAACCTATTGCCAACCGGGCACATGTTTTATTCCGGATGACGACGTTTTCATTAGAAAATAATATCAAGAACGAAAGAAAAAAAAGTATCTTCACGCCCATATCCCCGAAGAGGTAGGCAGAGGTACAACCAAGGCACCCACGACTAGCCGAAAACACTAAGTCCCACAATGTGATAGGTAGCAAGCCTATCGCCAACCGGGCACATTTCCAATCCCGACCAACATTTTTTTTATTAGAAAATTGGAAAAATCAAATTTCCTTTTTGTTGGCCGACCCGGGATTCGAACCCGGGACCTCAAACAGTCAAGTCCAACACCCAGACCGCTAGACCACAGAGACGACCACAGAGAACGAAAGAGGGAACACGATAGGTAAAAATCCCTAGGAAAAAAATTTAAGGAAACCAAAAATTTTTGTAAAATGGACGTGCTCTATGTGAAATCTCGATCTAACAAAATCTTTTAAAGATTTTAAAATGTCTGTATTCTAAAATTAAGATATTGTAAATGCGAAAAAAAAGACCCAGTGGTGACCTACCGGCTATAAACAATCGATGATGTAGTTTGAGCTCCAAATCATCTGAGCTGCAAACAGTAATGAACTAATGAATGACGATTGGAAACAAAAAGGCGTACCTACATTTGAATGCAAATGAAACCAAAATAGCAAATAAAATATATGTATCCAGAACGTATACAAGAATTTTAGTAGACGTAGTAGTGCTGGAACAAATAAATGAGTTTGTTTATCCCGGTAGTGCTTTTAGCAGGGATAGATAGTTTTATTGACGGTAATCGTAACAGTAAGATCAGAGAAAGAGTGAGATTGAAAGAAAGTACCGTTATAAGAATGAGTAAGGACATGTTTCGTTGGTTTGTTCATGTTGTAAGAATGGCAGATTAAAAGATTGACAGTGCAGTCATATATTGCACAATAGGATAGATGTACTTAATTATCAGGGGAGATCTAGGTTGATATTCCGTAGTTAATTTAACCCAGGGCCAATTCTAGTCACCACAGTCTCCACAACCTGCTTCTTTATATCAAAAAAGTAATGAATGTGAAGGAAGCTAGTGACTCTTGGTACTCGATATTCTTTGCCAACCCAGCAAGGGACTAGTCGTGAACATATGTATTTTATAAAGAAATAGTTAAAATCTGACATTTCTTTATTTTTTTAAAATAAATCTCCCCTTAATAAGTTAGTGGACGCAAACTGGTAAATGGGTCGACGCAATCTGGATTTTGTGGACGCGAATTGGCGAAATCGCTTAATTTCGGTTATTTTAATTATTAAAAAATAACTACTACACATTTTGGGTAAAACTTAGCTTCATCCTAAAAATATCAATATTCAATACCTGCCGGCGACAGTAGAAATCGGATTAGGCTGTATGCTTATATCATATCTGATGTATCTGACAGTATTTGTCAATATATAGTTTCAAAAAATATATACTTTCAGAATCCGATATCGAATATCAATATATATTTAAGATTTGATATCTTAATAAAATGATGTTACCTACTCTTCATTTTTATATTTTACCTCAAATCTGCAAACTCCACTGATGGACGAGAACAGTAAACTGTCGAAACAACCCTTATTACGATTTGATATCTTAAAAACCCGATATTAATAAAATTATTAATTAGTAACTACTCCTAAGCAATGGACAACGAGCTTATTTATTGTTTTAAAAGTTAAACTAAATTAGATTTTTTAGACTACTAATGAGTTATTATTATGTTTCTCTCGCAAGTCGCAACTCAATTAATTAATTTTAATTTATTGTATTCAGAGTAATTGACAACTCGGTTTTTGAAAAAGGCGTAGAAGAAAAGTACGTAGAAATGGTAAAATTTCCACATAGAAAATATTTTTTTTTAATAAAATGAAGAGAGAAAGGTAGGTAAAAGTGAATAAAACGACAATTTATATAACTCTGAAAGTAGTAGACAGCAGACAAACCGTAAATTAAAAAAAATACTGTAAGCGAACAAAAAAAAATCTATGAATTACATATTACTAGTTTGCTACTTTCAGAGTCATCATCAATTTATTTAAATTATTAATTTTTATTATTGTTTTCATACAATTAAAATTTAGACATATATTTTAATATGTTCCTGCGAAGGCTCGCGGTTTTTTTTAACCCACTTTTCGTAAAAAGTAAGCCTGTTAACGTGTCAATGTGAAGCCTGTTTCTTATGTTAGTTTTAGGAAGTTGAAAAATATCGAAATTAAACGACTTCTTCTAAATCAATTTAATTAAATTTTTAGTTTTCAGCAACCGGTCGTGTTTTTATTCTTCGTTTAAAATATTTTTTTAGTAGTTGTTGTCGTTTAATTTTATCCCAAGCGGGGGAAGGCAAAGGATCTGAGTCCATACAGCCACATCTTCCGTATAAATAAATATTTTCTTGTTTCATATTTTTAATTCGTTTTATCTTTCTTTCTTTAGGTTTTGGCCTTCA
>NJDC01001516.1:239910-256234 GCA_002245475.1 Calephelis virginiensis
ATATTATACCACGATTTAAGAAAGACATAGCGACATCTATGAACAGTACCTTGAACTAAAATTGTATAAAAATCTAGATGGTTATTTTTCCTAAAAGGTAACGAAAGCTTCACTTTCAAAAAAAATTAAGATGGGCTACCTCCACCGGTTTATATATTGATGATAAAAATGTGTTGAACGGGACCTACCGCTGGTTATCAGTTCATAAATTTTGTATTATATATTTCAGGTTGCACTATCTATAAGTAGGTACCTATTATCAGAGATTAGTAAATATCTGGATAAAAATAGGTTATTTTTTGTGTGATATGCAATTAATATAAAGAAAAGTTGTTTTCAAAAAGTGGTAGTAGCCATTTTTTGCTGGAAAATCTTTATTGTATAGTACTACTCCGAGGGCTAGAGCGTTTATATTTAAGTGATTTGTCCAGTTTTACTTACACATAAATAAATGGGTTGCGATAAATGGGAATAGATTAGAAGAGGAATGAGATATAAAAATAAAACATAATTTAATGTGATAATTAATATATTACAATTGGCATCATGGTACAGGACTACCAGATTACAAATATTCATGGTTGAAATCGGGCTTTAAATTACTTAAATGTAAGATTACGTTATCGCTATAAATCTACACCATTGTCTATATTTTTATCAGTTTTTTGTCATCTACATGCTCTACCCTTTTCACCGTTTTGTGACCACCGCATGTCTGAGACGTGGACGAGTCATAATTCATTTGATAGGTACCTTACCCCGAGTCATATACCTAGCTTGTGGACGCCAGTTCAGGATTTTATCTAAGAGTAATGAGTTATGAGAAGGACTTACATGGTACTACTAAATTGATCTTATATTTTTTTACAGAATACGATGGCAGGATTTACAAGATGGATGACTTTTTTGACAATATACTTCTCATCTATGGTCCTGACGAAATTCGTCCAAGTACGAGATTTTTCTGGGTATAATTCAATGTTTCGAAACGAGCAAACAATATTTTCGTCAGGGTTTAATGTGACAAAACTTTTAGTTCCTGCTGATGGTATATCGTACGTACAACGAGATTTCTCGAATATACCTTCTATATTTTTTACTTTAACAGACCCGAAATTGGATGGCGGTAGTTGTATTTACGTATTAGAAGATTTAGCAGCATATGAAATCTTAGAAGGAGGTCGCGATTCAACATCAGATTATAGCGCTGACGGAACAGTTTATCTAGGCGCAAAAGATGGCGTTTATATATACTATCCTGACAGTTTATCAGCTAAGAAATATGGACCTTTTCGAGATGACATTATACAAATTCAAAAAGCGAATGGATCTGATGTTATATTCTTTTTAACGTCTCAAAACAAACTTTATAAATTAGAAAACAATGGAACTTCGAAAACTAGAGTATCAACGATTCTATGTGCTTTAGAATTTGTACTTGACACTTCAAACAATATATATTTTATTGGTTGCAACGATAATTTGCCCCACGTAGTAAAACCAGATGGAAATTTAGTGACATATGCAGCTAGTGTCACCGATGATTTCAAATACGTTAAACTTATTAGGCCAGCATTTATAATGGAAAAGAGTGTACCATTTTTTGCTGATGGACATGTATACATTTTATATGCTAATGGTTCTAGTGAGAAAAAAGAAATATATGTTAAAGAAAGGCCAACAGCTTTTAGTATAGATGCAGCGTTGTATCTTGTCGCTGCTTTAGATGGAAAGATTTACGAGTTTAATGTTATGGAAGCTCTGTTAAAGTCTATGCTAGGATTTTCTTCTTATTTGCCGAGTGATCTTTCTAAAATGATTATGACTATGATAGATGGTGTTAAGTATAGCATATAAAAAATTCAGTACTGCAAAACATCAAGATTAAATGTACTGGACAAAATGACACAGTTTTTGGCGTTTGCTGAATAACTATTTGTAATGTCGACACATTGAAGGTATTGCAGAGAATAATAATTGTGATGCTAGTTATATTCAATAGTTGTGATAAATTATTAATTAATTTTAACAAATCCGCCACGCATATACATCTTCACGCCAAGTTGCTGGTGAAGTAGTCAAATTATATCGAGTGCTAAGTGTCATCAAGAAGCCTGATTAGCTTCCTCCAAATTCATATTTTTTTTCATACAAACACGCCAATTTCGAAGGCTCTCGAACAAAACCTTAGTTTTTTGGATTTAACCTAGGTCTCCCTGGGTATTCGCGACCATCCACATTCGTATTGTATACCTATCTGATTTGTTTAATTTTCATTTTATGTTTGTAATGCTTTATTTAAAATAATTTGTAAACAAAATGTATGTAATGTATAGTAAAAAAATGTATGGTAATAATATATAAATACTTTACTTTTGTACTTAATTAATCCTAATACTTAATTATCCCTTTGCATATATTAGCTGGGTCCTAAATGGTTAAATGCAAAATGAAATAGTTTTATAACCACATATAAGTTAGGTACTCCTTCGGCTACCCACTCCTAGCCACTGTTGGAATATCAATGTAACTTTTTTATGATATTAGAAGGCATACAAGCAGACGGTTTTCCTGATGGTAAGAAGTTAACGCTGCCTAGAGAAACCAAAGGTGCGTGGACAAAAAATGGGGCCTTTTAGGCCTCGAGCAAAAGTAAGTTTACCAGCTACCTTATCCTCTGAATCGGTACACGTCAACGGCGAGCACTGACGATAGGTAAGATGGTGGTACCAATCTGGGTGAAACGCTGCGAAACTTTACCACTTAGTCAGATGTCACGGTGTTAGGGACGGTAAGCCTATGCTCGCCTTTAAGAGCTGCCTGGGAGGAAGGCAGATGGTCTATTTTGTAAAGGAGCCCGGACCAACACGGGGAAAAGGGGCCCGGACTGTTCTATTTACATACCTACCTACCTGCTCACACACAACTAACAGCTTTTAAAATATTATCCCCCGTGTCGGTCCGGATCTTCTGAGTAGAACTTAGAATGTCTGCCTCTCTGTGTGGCAGCTAGTAAGAGGCAAGCATAGCTTAATAGGTCAGCACCATCTAGAGCACTGGTGGTAGACTGGAGATTGCAGTGTAGCAACTTATCCGTGTAGGGATCCACCGCCTTACCTGTTTCTGCTGTCGTAATGATACTGCATCATGTTTCAATCTAGAGGGTAGGGTAGCCAATATACTCTTACACTTGGCCTATCAACTCGGCCATAGGAAATCGACGTACTACCTACAAAATCTACAGTTTGTATAATTCAGGAGGTCTCTTACTCGCCTGATGGTAATGATGATGGTGAGATAGTGAAGGTGAGACGTTGTGTGCTTGTTCTGTGTCCTACCACATAAAACATTTTTTTTACAATGAAAACTTATGTTAATTATCCCCATGAAAACTTCTGCCAAAATAAATTATTTCCTATTATCGAAGAGAAGAACAGTAGATTGATTTATGTATTGATTTTAAAAACTGTTAAAAAACTTAAACATGCACAGCAATAGGTACGTAATGTTATTTTTTTACCTTCTGGGCTCAAACCATTGTACCTTCAGTTTGTTACATACTTACATTACTTCACGCTAAGTCCCTTACGAGGTAGGCAGTGAGTATCGAGTTCTTAGCCTCACGTTCTTGGCAAACCTGCCTGGCTTCCCCACAATCATTAGCCGTTTCATACAAACACGACGGTTTCGGAGACTCCTGACACCACCTTCGGATAACATTCGAGCGATCGAATCGTGGAATATCAACCTAGGTCTCTCCAGATACCTACCTACAGGTTTAACGTCACTAACACCGTAACACCTTATTACGTGGTAGAGTTTCGCAGCGACTTACCTGGACTGGTACCACGGCCTTACCTATGCCTGTCGCCATAACGTTAATGCTTGCCGTTGGCATATTCGGTTCGGAGGGTCGGGTAGCCGGTAAACTTACATTTGCTCGAGGCTTGTTAGGCCCCGGCCCCAAGTTGACCCAATATCATATTATGTTTTTATGTTATTTTGTTTTTTTATTTATAGTAGGTGTAGTTTCCTTTATGGACAGTTACTTTACTCTTTTAGTGTAGTGCGACACACTGAAACGTCATTAGGCTGTCATTCTCTGAAGTGTAAGCACCGAAAATAAAATTTCCACAACTTCTTTTTGTCATTATTTTCACAATTTTCTAGGTTAGATTCTCAATCAGAAACAATAAACTTCAAACTAGCGACACTGTTTACTAAACGGATCAGTTTGTGGCTCTTTATATTACATAGGTAAAGTCTTCATTTTACTTGTTTGACATATAAATTAAAGATGTCGCATTACAAATTAGTAAAATTGCTATACATATACTGTCGACAACTTAGGGCATAGCCCAGGATACTGTACAGACAAAGGTAAACTTTATTTGTGGTCGTCGCGGTGGTAGGCGTTACCGTAACGGCCTGGCCACGGGAAATTCGCTAAAGCGAATATTCGCGCGGTGCGACTGCCGGCGCGTCCGGCGATTGAAACAAATGTATAGCAATGTTCATAGCATACCACGGGCCGCGGCGACCAGCGAAGCGACCGGCGAAATATATCGATCGAATCGCGGGGGCGACTGGCAGCGCGGCGGGCGAGCAAAACAAACGTATGAATCAGTACAGCGCTAGCCAGAGTACATAGGTATATTTATGGCGCTAGCCACGGAGTCGAGCGGCAGTCGCGGCGAATATCGCTGTGATTAAATGAGTTTAGTTGTTTTCGCTGCGAATAATGAACACGGAGATTCTTATTGCTGAAATGCTGTAAATACCTAATGTCAAAAACTATTTTTAAATATGAAATTCTATTTGCATAGACTTTATTCTTCAATTCAGGTAGAATATACATATAGGTAGAATATAAGAATTTTTCAATTGTCATTCTCGTAAATTTTAAAAGTTTTTCTGGATTTATTCTGATTTGTGTATTCCTCGTACTACTTGTAGAATTCTCCATAGATACCCCGATTCTTATTGTAACCATGTACTCCACAATCTCTTCAAAATATTAGGTCTTGAACTAAAAAAAACTATTATTCCCTTGTAAGCAATGTCGAGATAATTTCGATAAAGACCCTAGTATCTGTGTCGGTCTGGGCTCCTTTGAAGAATACCTAGATAGAATCCTTCCTGCCAGGCAGCTCGAAAAGGGCGAGCATAGATTTACTGTCACTAACACCATGACATCTGACTAGGTGGTAGAACTTACTGTTGTTCTAGGCCTCATCAGGGCCTCAGATTGACTACGCACCATTTCTTACCTTCAGAAAATCCGTCTGCTTATTTGCCTTCCAATACCATAAAAAAAATATTTCACTATGGGACATTGTTGGTCGCGGCGGCGAACGCGACTGCCTGTGGCCTGCTGCCGGTGCCGCGCGAATTGCCACCTCGCCAGACGCCTCGTCGTCGGTCGCACCGCAAGTTCCCGTGGCCAAGCGGTTACACAAGTTCCGCGGAATTAGCAAAATAGAAGCTTGTTCTACATGCTTTTATTATAGATTTCCGCAAAGTAGCGCCCTTTACTTTGCGGAAATCAATAAAGTAACGGAAAATATGTTACGGATAAATTCTGTAGGGGATTATTGAACCCTTTTATTTTTATGAGTGTAGTAGGTACTGTATACGAGTCGGCTTTTGTAAGGTGTATATATAATTATAGTAACAAATGTTTATTACTAAATCTAGAGTTTATTGTTACAAGAGCTAAGCTAAGCTCAAAATGTAGGAATATCTAGTTAATGTGGTTCTTCTGTATTCATAAGAGATATCCTCTTATTTCTTTGTCCCTTTTCTTATCGCCTCTTTGGTGTAGTGGTCCGGCGTCGGACTTGACCTTAGATTTCGGGTTCGATCTCCGGGTCCGGTAACAAAAAAAAACACATTTTCCCGTTTGGCGATAGACTTGCCACCTATCACATTGTGGGACATAGTGGCTTCGGCTGCCGTGGTTGTGCCTCTACCTACCCCGTCCGAGGTATGGACGCTATTATATTATTATAGAGGATATTTTTTCTTTTTATACTTACTTGGCTCCTTCGTTTAGTAAGTTTACTACCTACCTACATACATGCGTAATCACAACTTGGGTAGTACCTCTTCTACCTAACTTACTAGGTTTTAATAGATACGAAAAAGAGAACAATGTCCTGATGTAAATAAATATTGTCTTGTTCATAGACGCCCAAAATGTTAACGAGGCTCTACTCTTATCCACTGAAATTTGTAGGATTTTAGGAAATTCCTAGGATTATCTGTGTTGGTCTTAGGACTCTTAGGGTCTACTAACACTACGCCGTGTAGGTAATAGTTTGTCGGGAAGTAATTGAGGTGAGACCAGTCGGTTTAGGGCGTGCATAATAACGAGACCAGAAGCTTTACATTTTTATTAAGGAATGAATAATTACAGGAAAATAAATTTGCTGTTGTGATTATAAAGTGAGTTACGCGTTATGCATATTTAAGAATTAAGTTATCGTACATCCTAGCCCTTTTGGCAAAAAAATCCATGTCATTAACAACAATAAGTATATTACAAGAATTATTGTTTTGTGTGTTTGTATGTTTTTGTCTTTAACGAGTAACAGCCTTAGTAGCATATTTCCGGGAAGCCAATGAACGAATCGTATCTGCATTTTGAGTAAGATAGTTCTCCAAATCTTCCAAAGCATTTCCTAAAAGCATAGCCACAAAGTTATATTCGTAAATCTTTTTATTATATGCATAGTATTGTACTAG
Source organism: Calephelis virginiensis (assembly GCA_002245475.1). NCBI lineage: Eukaryota > Metazoa > Arthropoda > Insecta > Lepidoptera > Riodinidae > Calephelis > Calephelis virginiensis. The sequence continues at coordinate 246,658 of NJDC01001516.1, forward strand.
AGCAGCTTCTGGGGCATAGGCTGTAGGTTTGTATTTCGGTTGGAGTTCAATACCATATGATTCACTACTACCGTTTGCGTAAGCGATATAAACAGAATTATCTACAATAAGAAGAACGCCATCTTCAATGACGAATGGCGGCTTGATTAACTTTAAAGTTGAAGGATTTGCTGGAATACCCCGAATTTTTTGGATACCTTCAGTTGTTTGAACTTTTACTTCTTTATCTGAAGAATAAAAGTATACATTGTTATTGTAATCAATACCGAATTCTTCGGGACTACCAACATCTAACTTTTCCTTTTTGTTACCATTCTCAGATACTTTGTACAGTTCATGTTCTTCAGTCAGAATATACAATACGTCACCAGATTTCTCTTTTGCGATCTGAATAATACTGTCGGTTATAGGTCCATACTTTTCAGTTTTACCATCTTTGTAAATATATATGCCGTCATTAGCTCCAAAGAACACTGACTTGCTGTCGTCTCCCGAAGCAGCAGCGTCTCTTCCATGATCCAATAGTTTTGTAGCTGTGTTATTGCTTAACATATAAAGCCCTTGATCGATTCGTTTCCCATCATCAGTTAAGTCAGCTTCGACGAAAAACACAACAACATTTGCATCAGATTCGTCTGAATCCGACTCTGAAGAATCGTTTCCATTGAAGTTCAAAGAATTAATAGGAACCAACAAGTTGACGATGTCATGGTCTGATTCGTATTTAACGAATTCTTTGGGATAAAAATCATTATCGATCGTCAAGGATTCGTTAACCAAGAAGGTAGGAGAAGCGGTGAGAAGACCGACAAATAACAAGGGGATCAAACCAAATGTGGCTCTCATTTTTTAAAACTGTAACAAAGAAAAAAAATAAACATAAATGTCGTTCGGTTTATCCGAAATTTAAACCAAAACAATAAATTTATGCGAAGTAAAACTGCAAAAACCGACTTCCATTTTAATAATTAGGTAAATATGTCAAAATGAGCAAAAAGAATTTGAGTATTTTTTCCTAATTTTTCTGGGATTCCATATTTATATCTAAGTATTTCAAGTGACAAGAGAAACACCTCGCCAGGACAATCTTTAAAACAAACAAAGAATTTTTAAAATTGGTTTAGAATTGACAGAGAAATCGATTAACATGTTCTCACATAAAAATGTATCCTATTAGAATTCAAATATATGAGCTCCTTATTTTTCAAAATAAGTTAAAATAAAGATTTTGTTAAACAAGTAAGCGGAGCTACTGGAAACGTTTAGATTAACGTAACCTAATTTTTTCGTATTTATTTTAAAAAAGTTTTCATTATTAGGTATGAATAGAATGATAATGATGAGTTAATAATAACTAATGACCTTTTAAAATGTTAAATATTGCTGTGTATTTTCAGTTTTAACAGGTTGTGTATTTTCAGACACATATATATAGTCTTAAGTCTACTGAAATTAAATAAGGTGGAAAGAGCAGCCTCGCTTGAAGATTTTAATGTCGCGGCGCAAACTGAGAAACATGCTACGGTATAATTCGTGTCCCATCGCTAACAATGTGTCATTCTCGTAACGACAGCGACAGTTCAGAGTTTATATTTCGCAGATAAGCGACAATTCCACACCTATTGGGAGTGTGTGATAACCTTAGTGCCCAAGTTGTTTTATCTTTCCATTTCTATATTTTTTTGTGGCAGGGCGGTCCTGCACCGCATTGTGAAACGGTACATTGTGAAACCGACTAGACGCAGCTCACCTTACGAGCTGCTTTGCAGGAAGAAGTTGGTCAGCATTTTTTAAAGGAAAAAATGTTTAGTCTCATGTTTTTGGGTTAGCTACAAATCTTAAACATTATATTAATATTATAAAAAATGTATAAACGTCTATTTAAATGCGTTAATTAGTTTTGTATTTAAAAAATATTTTACATCAACTGTGATAAAGTTATATAATTATTTCACGAGCAGCTGTTTAGGTATCGGGTTAGTCTTAATCTAATATATTTTCTTTGATATTTGTGAAATTTAATCAAGCTCAGTTCCAATGTATCCTGAACAATCTGTGTATTTATCTGCCAAGAGTCTCAATTAAAATAGGAAGAGGTAGTCGTCCTGACGTCCAAATTGTTGATCTTTTACTGGCGTCATAACGTCAGTGCTCGCTCCCTAAAGTTCACTTAATCAAGAGGCTTAATACTTCAGCCACAGATTACCAATATTCCGTTACCTACCGTCTTGACGTCTGTAAATAGCGTGAATGTCTTAACATCAAGAAAATTCTTAAAGAATAAAAAATTGCAAATCACATACTCACCGAACGAAGAGTCTCACTTGAATGAAAAGATCTACACACAACCGTATTATTATACACCTCATGCAGTAATTTGTTATATTGATAAATGTCAGGGCTGTATTTAGCTCGTTGCATTACGAATGTGTCTTCCTCGAGGTTTTTTTTATAGCAAAAGACGGCGAATAGGGCGCTCCCTTGATAGTCAGAGCTAACCATGGCCTACAGGTGCCATAGGCGTTATACCTAGATGCATCACTACGTCTACAAACTACACTATCCTCTGTCCCAAATATGACACTATCATTATGGCCGCAGAATTAGGAAGGGCGGTGGATACCTATCTAGCTACACAGAACTTAACCATCGGTGGTGTTGATGGTAATGGATCCATTCAATCTTTTTTGCCTCTTACCAGCTGCCAGACAGGCAAGACGGCAGAATAATTCTGATGCTCTATTTTATACAAAGCAACCGGACCAGCATGAGGAATACATAATATGTAGTACATAATATGTTTAATTGGCCACGGTTCTCGAATCGTACTTTAACTTTTATTTACTTTTATGATATTGGAAGACAAACAAGCAGACGAATTTCTTGATGGTAAGAAATTCACGCCGCCTAGAGACGCCAAACGTGGTAATGGTGCGTTGCCAACCTGAGGCCGGGGTATTAGGCCTCGTGCAAAAACCAATGTGCCGGCTACCTTATCCTCCGAACCGGAACATGTCAAGGGCAAGTACTGACGTTATGGCAGCAGGAATAGATACTTAGGCGTTGGTACCAATCCGGGTGAGTCGCTGCAAAACTCTACCACCTAGTCAGATGTCACAATGCTAGTGACGGTAAGCCTATACTCGCCTTTTATGAGCTGCCTGGCAGGAAGGCAGATGGTCTATTTTGCAAATGAGCCCGGAACAACTCGGACCAACACGGGGTACATCACGAGAGGCGTGTACTTGTTTGCAGTCTTATTACTACAATAAATCCGTTACACTCCGTTTAGTAGATTCGGAGTGAATGGCGGACATCAGTCAAGATGATGAGTCATAGAGAATACAGACATACAAAATTCTAAAATGTGCTGCTATAATAAATTTTAATATCTTGTTGATAAGAACGCCATCTTCATTTCTCAAGAAATTCATTTCTCAAGTTAGTGCGCCATCTGTGATCTTTTGTCGTTATCATCAATATATTTTTTTGTGTGTGTCAAATGCATGGTAGCGTGGGTAATGTTTTATTTATTGATTTAATGTACTTTATAAGCATTATTATTGAAAAATATTAGCGTTCTGCACTTCTCCTACACATAAACTATAAATGCCAAATTTTATGCTCCTGCGTGACATTTTCGTAAAAAGGGGTCCAAAGTTTTGGCATCACGTATTAATGTATAGATTATATGTTAAGTAATTTTATTCCAAGTCTTCATACCGGCCCTGTATAAGTTATCTTGTTTATTTAACTATTTCTCGTGAAGTTATCAATAATTTATTTTCATGGATTAATAGTTCAGGGTATTACTTACAAGATGAAGATTTTAGTTTTTTTATGTGGGAGGTCAGCTAACAATCTTACCGCTCTTTGAGACAACCGTGGCCGATGGTATTGGATAAATGCCCGGGTGGAAATTAGTTTGTCATATTGTCAGAATAATTCTTTGCGGCTAATCATGACTGTCCTGGTTGTACCTCTGCCTCTTCAGGGATAATAGCTACTTTAAAATTAACTGGGTGCTTGTTTTTTCGTTAACATATTCAGTGTACGGTACTTTTTAAATCTTTTAAAACAATAAAACCAAAGTAATGGTAGGTATTTGAAAGAGACGTAGCCAAAACGGATGTAAGAGTTTTAGTTGATGATGTAATGCTAGAATAATTCAATGAAGTTGTATATCTTGGTACTTATTAATTTTCGATGTGGAAAGGAGAGTGTGTTTAGGCAATAGTGTGAATGGAGCGTTAAATTAGCTATGTCAAAGCAAGGTTTTGAGTCAAGTTGCTAGTTTGAATCTAACGTTGTTGTATATAAGTGAGAGTTAGGTAGGTATGTCAGAACATGAGAGTACTGTAATTGCGCCCGAAATGTTTCGGTCATGTGGAGAGAAGGACAAATTAAGTATTGACAAAGCAGATATACAATGCGAGTGTGGATGGATGTAGGTAACCAGGGAGGTAAATCGCTCGGATTTTGTTCGAGGGCGGTAGTCAAGAGTCTCCAAATCCGTGTTTCAATGAAACGGGTAATGAATGTGGACGAGGCCGGGCAGGTCTGCAGGGATCGTCACATTTGGCCCTCGATACCTCTGCTTACCTCGTAAGAGATTTGGCATGGAGATACGTATGTCAAACAATGCTAATGCACGCGTTGCTTTGGTACGATAAAGTTTTATACCTATATTTCTCTTCAAATTCTTAGTCTGAATTAATAAGAATACTGATCAAAACCGGTCTAATACCTACTCGTAATTCATGTGGAATATGGCAATCTAATCTATATCTATACTTATAACAGACCTGCAGGAGGGTGAATTCTGTACACTTAAGATACTTATTTAAAAAAATAAGCAAAGGCAAATAAAAATAGGCAGATTTATAGCATTTTTACAATGCTTGTCTGTGTGTATGTATCCCGACCGCGATTCAAGCCGAACTCACTGACCTGATCGTAACCAAATTTGGCAGGTAGGTACCTACTTCATGTTTCGAGCAAGATTATATATAGGCTTTTTATCCCGTTTACGGAAGGCATTCCTGTGGGAAAGGGGCTTGAAATTTGTATGGAGCATTCCGCAATTTTTAAGACAGAAATTTAAAATTTGGTGTACAAACTCTTTGTAGCTAATGAACAATAGCTGAATTATTTTTTTTGGAAATCTACCCCCATTCTCTAAAAAGACGTGGTGAAAAATGTATTGGACTTTCCGTTATGTTCAAGGTAGAAAGGCAAAAAATAATATTCGTAAAATTGCTATGTCTTACTAAAGAAAAAAAATGTTTATCCTTTTTTATTGTAAATCAGTTTTTAACAAACTAAAAGAGGAGATGATAGACGGTAAATAACTGAAAATTGGTATATAGAGTCTTTTCTTATAAACGAAAAATAGCTGCATTCAGGTTTTGAAAAAATGTTACTCCAACCCCCTAACAATTGGAAGGGAAATTTGTATGGGGCTTTGCACAATTTCCAAGCTGGAAAGCTGACTATTAGTAAAGAGATTTATTGTTACAGAAAATAGTGAAATAGTATAACTAAAACTATATATTAATACATTAAATCTAGTCAACATTTGAGAAAAAATCAACGTCAATAGATAAGAAGTTACCCGCGGCCTGTGTGGCCAATGGCGCTACTAGATCTTTAAAACTTAAATTCACTTCGAAATTTACTTGCGCTGTCCGGTGTAGGATACACAAGCTTTAATTGAAATTTATGGCAATGCTAAATTTAGATGCTGCATGTGAGATGCTTCTCCCATGGACAGTTGTAGTATGTTATTATGCAGTATGTAGCATGTTCGCGTGTTTGCAATGCCCAGAAACTTTACATTCTATCTCCAAATGGAAAGATATAAAATATCGTCTACAGTAGTAAATTAAAGTAGTGTTCTCCTGTTATATAGCAAGCTAGTAATAAAATAAATTGACAAATAGAAAAAATATGCGTTAGTTTTGATAACTCTCAGTAATCTGCAAAAAAATATTAATTTTCTATAAATTTTAAAGAAAGAAAAAATTTCGCCTCAGACAGGATTTGAACCTGTAACCTAAATATTAATTTCATCTTTTTCACACATAATACACCTTTACCACAAAAGCAAATTACTGATAATACTTAGTAAAGCAAATTATGAGTAGTCTAAGGAGTCATTGATAGGTAAGCAACTCAAACTTTTTAGAATCATAAAGTTGTTTATAATAGCTACAAAACCTATAATATTTAAACGTCAACTTTCAAACTGACAAAAAGGTCGCGTCAAAATCGTTCTATTCGTTTAGGAACTATGATGCTACAGATAGACACACACACGTACTCATAGACACGTCAAACTTATGACATCCCTCTAATTCCATCAGAGGTTTAAAAAAGTTTATAGTGTGTGTAAATATGTTTGCAAGTGCGAGATGAGCATCTGTCATCATGTCTCTATCGAAACCAGTTTAAGAGGCTGGGACCTCTTGGCTTAATACTGACAATAAAAATTTAATAATAAAGTATTTTTTCTATCGTGTATCACTCAAACATAATAGGTATCTATTGTATAAAAAGTTATGCGTAGGTACGTTATAAATAACCACTTTAATTTTATTGATATATCTTCATAACAATACAACTGGCAATTTTCTGTGTAAAAATGAAGTGCTATTACTTTCTGGTAGTAATAATTTACTGTATTTAATTAAGTACGTATTATATACAATAACTAAAAATCCTTGGGTAAATAACACGAATTCATCTAATATCTAAGTAAGCAATTTATATTCTTGTTATATGGGTGGTAGTCAATAACAATAATACGTAGAAATAATAAAAAATAATGTTTATTAGCAAATACATGTGTTACAAAGTACAGTGATACAAAAGTCTTACCAACACATTTTATAGTAATTTATGGCCTTGATCGACGGACGACTTAAACCGCGCTTTTATTGCTCGTCGGTGAAGCTCGCCTATGTATGAAGAACGGCTAAGCCAGTGATATGTTTCTTTAATAATAAATTCGAGTTTCCTAGGTAAGAACTGCTTTGTTTCTGCAGAAACAGCCAACTGTAAGAAGTGGCAGACGAAGCGTACCAAAAATAGTCTCACAGTTCTGTTAATAATTTGTCATTACACCGTTTTTAACTCGAACCAAGACTGCAGCATTATCAGTTTCGATGCCTATTAAATTAAAGCAGAGGTTCCCAAACTTATTTCATGTAACGCCCACTTTGAAAATCAGTTGTTTTGTAGCCCCCCCCCTCGTTTTTTTCTTGTCAATAACCTCAATAACATATTTGTTGCGCCTAGTTTAAAAAAAAACATTTTTTTCAAGATTTATACCGCCCCCCTCTAGGCTTCCAGCGCCCACAAGGGGGCGTTATCGCCCACTTTGGGAAAGGCTGAATTAAAGGTATACCGTACCAAGTGAGTGACACCTTCATAGCGGCAACAATCCCGTCTGCATCACACTGGTAGAGCATTGAAATACCTAGGTAAATAGGTAGGTACGTAGATATAAATTTTTTTTTGGAGTGCAGTTGTTATAAATTTTAATTATTCCCAAATATTTATGAAAGGCAATACCGGTAGATTCGTCGATTAATTAATGAACCAGTCAATTAAAAAGATTCTGCGTAAAATGTGGTGCTATACCATTTTTAATAATTTGGGAACATTTTGTCCTACGCAAGTGAATTTTGTCATCCTCCTTGTGCATGTAATTAATAACCTCTCCCATATGATATACCTACTACACGAATGCTGGTATGTGCTGCTGTAAATAGTGCTAATCTGGCTGCTTCTTTGTTTTGTTCCTATCTACTTTGAAAGGATTTTTTAACTGCTGAGCTATAATCTATAAGAGATAGAGAATCGAAATAAATATAGGACTAAAGAGAGGCATACAATCTATGATAATTATACATGTGAAAGATTGCATGTTTGTTTTTCAATCACGACAACTACTGAACCGATTGAGACGAAATTTAATACATGGGTGGATGACCTGGATTAATTGGATTAATGATGGAACAGATATAGTACCTATCGCACATTGTAAACAAAGTTTTTGTTCGTTACGTTTAATATCCAATCGCACAGATCTGACAGTTAGTATTCAAGTAACTCATGTAGACTTCTTAATAAATGTACATATTTACCTTTGACTTTTGCATGTGTTTTTTAGACATTCCATGATTCTTTAAAAATGTTTCACATATTTTGCACTTAGCTACTTGATCGCCAGTGCTTTTGACTACTTGCAACTAGAGGGGAGGCACAAATATTCGATTAGGTACAGGAATAAGGTATTTTACGGAATGAGGTCCTTCCGATCTATCCAAAAATACCACATTAACGTTCCACGGAATACACTTCCCGTTCCCACAGACTATAAAATATTTAAACTCTATACCTACCTAAACATTTAAAAAAATGCGTTTTTCAAATGAAACACTTAGATATTCACTAAAAAGAATAAGTCAGCATTTTTTCGATATGGCCATTCTGATAGATTTTGATTTATTTTTGGTAGATCCTTTTTATTGGGAATACAATAGGAAATAAAACATTCGATTTAAGAAAAAATAAAACTCAAATTGTTACTGGTTGATATAAACATTTTATGGTGGGCCGTGCCTTTAAATATAAATAAAATAGAAAACCTTAAGCGTACCTACCTACCATGCAACACATTTCAACCAAATATAAAGCTTATTATAAAAATATTATCGAAAATTGGCCTACATGGTAATAAAACTTTATTAATGATCGCTTACCTACTTGTTTATTTTTTCTGAAGACTTCATTTAGATACCAAAAGGATTATGGGCGCCGGCAGCAGGGTGCAAGAAGTGCAATTGCACCCCTCTATCCAGAAAGAAAGCACCTACATAAGTAGAAAAAATTATGTAGTATGCAATGTTTTTCGAGTGTATGTAGGTATGTATACGTTAATCCATATTTGGACTGGATGATTTATTATGCAGTGAATCATCTTCATCAGAATGTTGATTACGTTTTTTACACAAGAAACGTCTTTTGTCACTTAAAACTTGATTAAAAATTACTAACCTGTGCAACAAATTATCTAATGAGTAAAGTTGTTGTTAAGGCAGATTCGAATATTACCTACCGACAATTGATCAGCGAAAAACTCTCCGTAGTGCCATAGCGGGGATTCCCACGTAATAATGACAACCATCGACTATAGAGTCTAAGGGCGTATTCGACTAAGCGTTTCCAATAATCATGTCTTGTGAATTTAGATAAAATTTAAACTGACCACCCATTGCACGAAGTTCGACCATGATACATTTTTATTATAAGTTATTATAATAATATTAATCGCCTCTGTGGTCTAGCGGTTCAGTTGTTGGATTCGACTGTATGAGGTTCCGGGTTCGAATCCCGGGTCGAGCAACAAAAAGAAAATTGGGTTTTTCCAATTTTCTAATAAAAAAAATATTGCTCGGTTAGCGATAGGCTTGCCACCTATCGCATTGTGGGACTTAGTATCTTCGGCTAGTCGTGGGTGCCCTGGTTGTGCCTCTGCCTACCTCTTCGGGGATATGGGCGTGAAGATACT
>NJDC01001516.1:260836-268336 GCA_002245475.1 Calephelis virginiensis
AAGTGCAAAAATTATTTTAATATGTCTCCATAACATAAGGTTGCCTGGAAGAGATCCCTGTTTTGGCGATAAGGCCACATTTGTGTATCACGTTCAATATATTTTAACGATGGCTGTTTCTGAGTATATAACGTACTAGCTGCCTAACTACTTGCGTAACTTGACTTTTACTGCACCAATTTTGATGAAACAAAGCCTATGTCTTCAGAGATAATGTAGCTTTCTAAGGGTGAAAGAATTTTTGAAATCAGTCCAGTAGTTTCGGAGCCTGTTCGTCCCAAACAAACAAAAAATCAAACATTTCCTCTTTACAATATTAGTATAGATGTAACTCATCTGATTTCCGTTTTTGTTAAATTAGGAATAACGTTAATTTAAATACAACTGACGTTTTACTTTACAACACTTTGAAATACCTTTACGTTGTGTACACAACCATTTGTTTTTTATTGGCTTGTTTGAAACTTTAATTTGAGTTTTTGGAAAACATAATTTTTAAAATAACATTAATTTATTAAAAGCCTCTTCACGATTATTACAAGTAAGAACTTCACTGAAACTTGAAGATGACAGACATTCATAGAACTTGTTTAAATTTTCTTGTCCTTTGTTTCAAACCAAAAAGTACGCTTCGGTTTACAATGTCAATATAGCTTTGTCTACTTGTATACTTTGTGCTGTTTCATGGTCAGATAAACCAAGAATGTGAGTGTCAGAGCAAACATCATCTAAATTGCTAGCAATTACATCCAAACATACAAGTTTGAAAATATGTTGACATAAATTATTATTTTCCAAAATGCTTATTAAAATGTTATAAGTATTGGTACATTGTAAAAGGTCTATATTCCAATCTTCACATAAAACAAATTTCTCTTTAGAATTTTTCATAATATTTTCCTATAGTAATTTCAAATTTTTAAGAAAGACATCTGCATTTGAACTAAGAGTACGACATATACATATTACTATTTAATTAGTTTCTATACTTCTTATCGTTGGTGCTTGGTGGAATTCCATTCTTGATATAAATAGTATAGTTTATTATCTCCACTGCATAGTATTCAAAAGAGTATGGTATGTGCATTTGTACATGCGGAGTTTTAAAATGAAGTTCTTTACTTATTAATATATAATATATTAACCACGACGCTGGTTATTGCGCGAGAAATAGGAAGCTGTAAAGTATCCATCAAGTTTAAAATTTTGTTCGGAACCTATCTTTAAAATGTTTCAGACAAATAACATGTACTTTACCTAGAGTGTCTCTGAATTCACTAACAGCTGCTTGAAGATAATCACGTTTATTTAATGCACCAGCAATGTTCTGATACAGTGATCTAAATTGACTAACGAAAAAGCTGATTATTATTATTTATAATTACTACATATTTTTTGGCTGAAGTAGTATCAGGAACAATTTTCTGTTCTGTCCGTTTTTGAAAAATTTCTTTCTTTGAACTGAAATAATAGGGTATAGTCTCTTTTTTAAATCTTTAGTGTTAAATAGAATAAATTCAGGCTTTGCATCTAAAGCTTGAATTTATTCTATGTAACACTAAATTTTCTAGATTTTATTTGTATTCATCAAATGTAATAATTGGTTTTTCGAATTTTTATTTAAATTTTCCTTATTTAATTTGACAATTTTACTATCAGGAAAAAATAAGAACTTATTTTTGTATTCCTGATAATCTATTTCAATTTATTGGACAAACACTCAATGTTACATCTTGTGTGTATAATGTCTATATTTTTCTATACAATTATCCTATATCTAAAACGGTACAATTATTAAACTTATTAGCAATTTACTTCAATTTATGACTTAGAAATGCTACATTTAAGCACTGATTACGCATTATTTTAAGTAAAAACACTTATATATTTTACTAACATTTGTGAACACCGAGTAAGAATCCCAGTCGTTGGAGCCAACTGCTATAATAGCATAATCTTTGCTGCTTAAACCTGAAAAATCTTTAAAAGTATATGTTAATTCCGATGAATTAATAACCGGATCCGGAGGATCCGATAGGACGCGACAGGGTCTTCTTGGTCTTCTGAGCTTGGTGGGTTAGGGGTCTGTGTTGGTGGGCACTGGGCGCGTTCGCAGCCGGTGTGTAGTCACACGAGGGTCCTAAGTGCTAAACCCGGGTTCGGGTGGGCAGCCGCTATTACAAAGTAGCGTTCCGATACCGAACTACAGTTTTTTTTATTGAAATGGCTAATATGTTGCTAATCGCGAGGTTTTTACAACTTTACCGGTTTTGAACTACAGCTTAATTTAAATATTAAAGAGAAGGTTTATGTTGCGCGATTCTAAACTGTATAGCGCTATCTCACCTCAGTGAGGTACAACTGTTTTAGATATTGGTCTTACAGGTACCTATTACAAAAACTACTTAGTAGATCTCGTTCAAACCAATTTCTAGTTTATACAATCATAGCAATTTATACAATCCACAATTAGCGTAGATTATTAGATTCGAATATTTTTTATAAATAAAGTCCGTATAATTCTTTATAATAACAAATATTGGGAACTAAAGACTAATTAGACAATATTATACAATCACTATACGTTTTTTATACGATAAAATACTTTTCTACATAATCAATTTCTTGCCTGTACGGGTTTGGGTCCGATGAGTAGAGTAGCCAGGCAACTCGATAAAGGCGAACACAGGTTAAAATAAAGGTAATTACCAAGAAGAATACCGGTAATAGGGATCCAAAGTCTTAGGTACTTATTCCGATCGCCATATTGTCTTCGTTATGTTCCGGTTTGGAGGGTAAGGGTTTAGGATAGCGACGCAATTGTAACATTTATGGTGTCCTAGGAGATCCATGTGCTAGTTCGCTGACCTCAAACGGAGATGAAATTTTTTTTTGGTTTGTACCTACAAACAGACCAAACAGACAATTGGTATCTAATTACAACAAATTTATTATGTTATTTACTACAAAAGCGTGTTCTTACTTTTTTTAACTGTTATTTATGTCTGTAGGAACCTAGGAACTTTTTTAATCGAAATTGGAGGAAGCTAGAAAATGCTTGCTAAGAGGTTAAATATTCTGCTGGCTATCCTAGCCTCCGGACCTGTCATGTCACGATTGTACACGCTGTCACTATGGCGGCATTAATAGGTAAGGCGATGGGTCTCTATCCGTTAAAGTTTGGTGCATCACACCAGTGGAAATGACCCATTTGATCATCGACCATACATCCCAATAGACGCCTATTCTTTATAATTTTGCTTTGAAACAATTCTGGCAAATACCTGAGGTGCGGGAAAGCGCGGAACTGCTTTCTTATTGGCCCTTGCAATGTCAAAGCATCATATTTATAAATAGATATGTAAGATTAGGGATGCGACATATTTAATGAGAACAATATGTTTTATCGACATGCCTTTTGTTTTAGAAAGTACGACCTTGCAACGGATTATATCGCATTTTATTATTGCACGTCACATTGCAGCTATGCAACATAAGGTCACACATTTTTTGACATATTAAATTGCTTTTTAAGACCTTAAGATTAATATTCGTACTTGATTATATTAGATCCTAATACATATATGTAATTGACGTTTTGTAGGGGAGGAACATAAGTCGATTATTTTTAATATAACATATTTATTTAAATAAAGTATGAACCATTTTCACCTATACACTTTTGCCGTCTTATAGGTAGTTCATTAAACCCTTCACTAAAAAAAAATTCGGACTGGAATCAATAAATCTTTAAAGGTGGTTTGGACTGCCCCATCGAAATTTAATTTTTTTTATTTGCAAAAAGTTATCAAAATTTCGAAAATAATGATAATCTTTTGGAGTAAAGTTTAGGGAGTATGGTGGATGTTTTTGACATTCCAATTAAAGTCCTTCTAATTTAGAAGTTTCTGTTGTGCAGTGTGTAGTCTAGCATTGTCATGAAGCAGCAGTGGCGTAAAATACATAAAACAATCCTCTGCAAAATGTTGAATACATATTACACTGTAGGTATTTGAAAACCAATTCTCTCGCCAGGTTTCTTTAATACAAATATTTGTTAATTTATGCTTTTGTGAGTACTTGATTTAATAACGTACTTATCAAATTGAAGGCCATGATAAAATACATAACTAACCATTCTCAAATAGTTTTTAAATTCAAATTAGTTTTAAAATTGTCCCAGCCCTTTGAAAGTTGTATGATATACCTATACTGATAGCAACATCGCTTATCGGATCCAGTCTTGAATTTATATCACCCAGATAGCCACCTAATGCACTTAAAAGAGTTAAATAAAATCGGCTATACTATTTATGAGCTATTTAATGACATACAACAGCGCCCTCTACCGGGTTTAATCCAGAAGTTCAGTTATCTCTCGTGTTAGTGCGGGTCCGCTGACTACAACAGCTCATCTGCTCCTCTGCCAGGTACATCGTAAGCGGCGAGCGTAGGTGAAACAGGTCATTGTCAACAAGATCACTGATGGTAGAGTGCTGTGCAGCAACTTTCCTGGGTAGGTCTACACCACCCTACCCATTCCTGCCGCTATAACGACAGTGTCATATTCCGATACGTAGGGTATGGTACCCGGTAGATGGCAGACATTAGGCCTCACAATCCGACAGCGACGTACCTGTAACATCAATGGTGTCTATAGGCCACGATTGTCAGTTACCATTACGAGAGCCGCGTGCTTGTTCGCTGACTCCTCACATAAAAAAAAGTAGCTATCTAGAGGCCAACTCAAAAGTAAACAGATAAGTTTGTTATCGTTTATGTCAGTGCTTAACTTTATCGATAAAGCTCAAACATACCTACATAATATATATCTTAGCGCCGGTATCCTGTTCAATATGCTAAATAAATAAAAATATCGATAAAATAGATTTGCAAATGAAAGTGATAGCTTGAAAATCACAAGTGTAAAAATACGCGTCTAACAATGACAGACCAGTAGGGTTACTCTCGACGTTCGATTCATGCATTATTGGAAATTGGAATCGAATATGTCATTTTAGGTACTTCTGAACACAATTCTGGCGAATTATTGACATTTAATTAATAGTAAATAGTAAATTATTTTATCCTATTCGTTGAATTTATTTGTAACTAAATGTTAAGAATCCCCGTATACTGTGTTCAAAAGTACCTAAAGTGACATATACGATTCCAATTTCCAATTCGCATGATATCGAGATTCAAGAGTAACCCTACAGTATAAAACACAATTAATATTGTATAATGTAATTATGAATGTTGTTATTTTTAACTAACTTGTAGAAAATTACACCATCGTTTCGGTAATTTGAAGTCTGGCTGTCTTTACCGCACCATTTAATTGAACAAACAGTCATTTTATTTCTATTTTTATATATTTCTTATACAATGACTTGAGAATGTTTACGGATCACAAACCTAGTCGATACTGTCCGCATTTTTGAAGTAATAAGCTACATTAGAACAATTCCACTTATGTGTTGACAAAATCGTGTTGCCTTATGTGCGGCGTCTATTGGGATGTATGGTCGATGCATTTGACCAATGTTCGCCTCTTACGAACTACTAGTTAGTAAGGAGAATAATAAATAGCTGTAATAATTATAACAAAAATTATTAATGATAATAATAATAATAAATATCACACAAATAGAATCTAACCCCAAAGTAAGCAAATTATATGCTTGTGTTATGGGTGCGATTTTAATACATAAAATACTTGAATAGATACCAGAATAAAGTTTAATAAACACCCAGACCCGGAAATGCAGACATCTAAATGTTCTTCACACAAATGCTTGCCCATGTCGGGAATCGAACCTGAGCCTCGCGGTTGGTCGATGTAGTTAGGCGTGTACGCTAGCGACTCGACCAACGAGGCGGTCTATGGCCAATGGCAAATGGCAAAAAAATGGTCTATTCTGGTCTATTATACAGGGCGAATCTGGTTCTTTAAGAAGTAATCCATCTAATTGGTGTAGAATTATTGTGGCATATTAAATGAAATAATCCATTTTAAGTTGTTAATATTTTTAATTCGACTTTTTTATTATGACATGACGTATTTAAATTTATTTATTTTACCCTTTTCAACTTATTTCAATTTAAATAATTAAATGAATTTACAAATTACGTTGCTTAGTTTGTTGCTCATTTTTGGCAAAACATGGCCAAAATAAATTATATATTATTTGATTTTAATAACAGTGAATGAATAAAGCAATAGACGTGACACTTATTGTTCGTTTTGTACTAGCCATTAACTAAATTAAAATCATCTATGCAACATCTTAATATCTTATTTATTTTTATGCACTATAGTTACTATAGTATACTATATTACTATAGTTTTAATTTGTAGTTCATGCCAACGGAATTACGCCTCCCGATGTTTCGCCCGTATCAAAGCTTGCGCTAATGTCCATAAAAATTTAATACTGTTTCATTGATTTTCTTTGGGCTGGTAAACTACGAATAGTGTCTTCTTTTTTTTCCAGATATTCCTTAAGATCTTCCAAAAGACTGCCTAAAAGCAACAAGAGTATGTTGTATTCGTATATTTTTTTGTCATACGCGTAGTACTGTATTATAGCAGCTTCTGGAGCGTATGCTGTTGGTAAATATTTCGGTTTGAAGTCAATGCCGCCCTCTTCGATTGTTCCATTTGAGTAAATAATATAAAGAGATTTATCTACGACGAGAGGAACACCATCTTCAAGTACAAACGGCGGCTTTACAAGCTTTATATTAGAATAAGTTGGTAGACCTTTAATTTGTCTAATTTCTCCATTTGTATAAACTTTTACTTCTTTGTCTTTAGAATAGAAATAAACATTGTTATTATAATCTATTACAAATTCTTCTGGATTTCCAACATCCAATTTTTTCTTTTTGTTACCATCATCAAATACTTTGTATAATTCGCGATCTTCTGTCAGAATGTACAACACATCACCAGATTTCTCTTTAGCAATTTGAATGATGTTGTCTGTTAAAGATCCATATTTTTCAGTTTTACCATCTTTGTAAATGTAGATACCATCTTTTGCTCCAAAGAAAACAGATTTGCTGTCATCGCCTGATGCGGCAGCATCTCTTCCGTGGTCCAATATTTTGGTTGCTTTGTTGTCCTTTAGGATATAAAGACCTTGGTCAATTCGCTTCCCATCATCAGTTACATCAGCTTCAACAAAAAATATAACTGGTTCTTCAGAATCAGATTCAATACTTTCGTTTTCATCAAAGTTTAAGGAATTCAAAGGAACTAATAAGTTGACTATGTCGTGGTCTCCTTTGTATTTGACAAACTCTAAAGGATAGAATTCTTTATCTATTACCAGACGATCATCATCTTCGGGGACAGGATTGGTAGCTATAAAGCCTACAAAAAGTAGACCAATGAAACTTACTGCTATTTTCATGGTTGATTCTGAAACAATAATATAATTTTGACTGAAAATTACAAGAAATAATTTACTTTAATTAATAACGAGTATTGAA
>NJDC01001516.1:270836-278325 GCA_002245475.1 Calephelis virginiensis
TTTTAGACTTAATTCCATACATTTTAGAGGAAATCGAACATCTACTTCACCTTCCTTCAAAAGAGTTTGATGTTCCTCTCAAAGTTGTAGGCCAACCTCTCTTTCAGTTTCATACTTTCTGTTTCGCGCCTCTCTTTCACTAAGTGTTTGGCGTTATTCTTGCAATAACGGTGCCTTTATTTTTCTGTCTAGCTAGGCTGTCTTCTTTCTTACAACAAAGGCTCTTATATCATCAATCTACCATGCGACACCATTCATAGCCTAGTACATATTTGCACTTCTACATGCATCTTTCTTGACACGTGACTACCTTTCAAAACATTCCAACAATCGTCCACGTCTTAGTTCGTTAGGCACACACTATCCAGCTTGTTTTGGAATTGACTCTCATACATGCTTCCTATACTCAGGTCTTGTAGCGTTTCGCTGTTAATCCTTTTAAGCCCTTCAAATAAAACACGATCTATTCAATGTTTCCACTTCTTAAACAGACCTATAAACCGGTTGCTGACGAAAAAGCGGCTGGGTCAGGAGTCTGTAGGTTCTTGTGTCCATCGCATACTTCCGGAGGCTACGATCATATTTATATGATCATTTAAAAGTATCTTCATTCTGATCATTTCTTCTCCATATATACGAATGTATATCCTTATGCTGAAATATTGTGTTACGCACAAGAAGATTACTTTCCACACATAAATCCATAATAGCATATTACCATCACGCACTTTCTTATTACCATAGAGTCCAAGAACGGCCTCGTAACCGGACCATCATGTTATCCTTTCAAGTCACCAGACATTATCACTATTTGATCTGCTTTAATTATATCCAGATCACCCCTGACAGAATCCCAAAACTGTTTTGAGTGGCGGGGCACGATGACGTGCGCTAGCCGCTAAGTATTTAGTGCCCTATAGGGCAGGGCACTGGATGCGAGGAAGCCAGAAGTTTATGGTTTTCGAAGGGATAGTATTATATTAATTTTAGTGACGGTGTTATTGCTTCAGGTGGCCCTGTTTTGTTGTCGTTATTGTACGACAATTCCATAACCTTATCTAAAAGTAAAAAAATAAGAGCTATCTGAAAAGTTATCAAATAATTATTGGTAAATCAACTTGACAGTGGTAAAGGTCTATACCTACTGTACATATTATGTTAAATTCAGATAGAAATTAATCATATGAAATAAATACACAATTGTTCACTTTGATGATTTTTTTTTTGTTTTTGCGGTAAAAATACTGCCTCTCAAGTATTTTATAAAGTCAGAAAACTTTAAGTTTACGAAAATATTAAAGATTGTTAGTGATTTGAAACATAAAGCTTCAATTATATATTTTTCTAGTCTTTTCACCCAACTAAGAGAACAAAGACCTTTTAACCAAGTATAAATTAAAATTTGATTTAAAATAGGGTAAATGCAAATTCAACAAAACATTATTGTATTAATTGGACCAGAAATTTCCCAGCTTAATTTTTAAGTCAATGTTACAAAGATGCTAAGATTTTTAATTTTGGTTTAACCAAAAACTATTTACTAATCTTTGGTTTTACTTAAAAAATAAAACAAACAGTTGTATATTTATTTTGTCTTTATTTCAAAATAGATTGCTCATTACAAGTAGGTTAGTTATTCATACATTTAATTATATTCATTAATTATCTAAATATCACTTAGCCTATTTACAAAAAATATTTTAAAGTAACAACAGATTTTAACAAATTTTATACAAACGTTCAAATATTTGTCGCCAATGTTGTATGAAGCAAACATTTTTAGTAAATGTAGCCAGTCCCAAAATTTGGCCTTTGTTGGAACTGTGTCGATAATATATTTAAGATTTGAACTAATATGTATATCTGTCAGTGCCTGCTATATATTTCACAATGTAACATTGGGAAGCAGGTCTAGCATATTTAAGCGCATGACATTCTGGCACTGATAATTTGGTCAACACAGTCTTCTTTGTCGCAATGTTTTTTAAGGACTATAATTTGGTCATGATTAAATTACTTAAATACTTTATAGATGGGAGCGACAGCCAGATGGCCCCCGAACAGCAAGGTAGTTAAGAATACTTGGGTTTCCCTGATCGTTTCTGTAACAATTCAAAGAATCTGGTCAATATTCGTAGACATGATATTTTTATTTGAACGTATTTTTAATTGCATCGCAATGCACTTGTCCTGTGCTTGCGATAAATATATAAAAAATTTAAAGAAAGAAAAAAGTTAACCTCTGACAGGATTTTAACCTGCTACCTGTCGTTTTATGCCGGAGAATACTTAATCAGTTGAGTTACTGAGGATGCTAATCCTGTGGCGAAATTTTTAATTCTTTGTATCTGTGTTAGAAATGTGTACTTTTAGGACATAACTACCCGCTTAAACGACGAGAAAGGAATTAAAAATTTCGTCACAGGGGTTGAATATTCAGTAGCTCAAATGGTAAGAGCATTTTGAGGCTAAAGAGTTCAAATCCGGTCTAAGGTGAGTTTTTTCATTCTTTGAAATTTGTATATATTTTTCTGTAATATGTGGAGTTATTGTGTGTTGTACTTTTTTAGGCAAAAAAAAGAATAAGGTCCAGCATTTTTGTTTTAATTTGTGTTCTTATTTGTTAAAGCAAACTCAGTTTAACAGAAATACAGCTTGTGCCTGTCAGTAATTACAAGAGTCAATTTACTTCATTGAGTTATGAGATTTGCCTATTATTTGTCAGTCTTTGCAAATATTCAACACAACAAAAGCAAAAAAAAACCAATTCATATTTTTGTAAGAATTCAATTAACAAATGACAACAAAATTTATTCAGTTCACCCAATTTTCAAAAGTGACCTTCCATCCTTGTAGGATTCCTTGGATATTATAGATCCATATCGTTACTTGGAGTTTTTCAAAGTTGCTTGAAAAAAATGTTAACAAATGCCTTGTTCACTATCTTGAAACAAACAACCTGATATCATCAAAGCAATTTGGTTTCCCTAGAGGAATTAGTACGGAAGATGCTGTCACACTACTTACGACTACAGTTTCATTGCAACTAGACAACAGATAATGCTGTATTGGTGTCTTTTTAGATCTAGCAAAAACCTTCGATACTGTCTCCGTTCCTATACTTCTGAACAAACTAGAAGGCATGGGCATTCGTGGTGTTGCATTAAACTGGGTCAGTAGCTTACCTAACGGACCGACTACAATGTGTTAAGATTGGTCAAACTTGTAGTTTGCAAAAATATTTATTTTTTAATCAAAATCTGCTAAGACTTTGTGTTACGCTGATGATACAGTGGTTATCTTTTGTGACACAACATAGTCTAAGGTATGCATCGTATTAGAGCGGGGCGTGAGTCTTATATCTAGATGGCTCCAGCAAAATATACTTTATCTCAATATACTAGTAAAACAAAGTACATATTTTTTAAAAAAACCGCTTCAGCTCCAACAGATCCTACCAATATTAAAATACGTGAGTGTAATGAAATTCCAAATTATTCTCGTGACTTATTAACTCGCACATCTGTTTTAAAATACCTAAGCGTCCATGTTGTCCCAAAACTTAAATTTAGTACTCACATTGAAAATCTTTCGGCACGAGCGAGAAAAGTAATAAGTATAATGTGAAATCTACGCCACGCCACTAGCAAAGAATCCTTAACAATGGTTTACTACGCACTTTGCCAATCTTTGTTAATATACTGAATCACGAGTAGGGAAAGTGCAGTAAAAACTTATTTGATTAAAGCTGAAAGAGCACAAAGATCGATTCTAAAAGTAATGTCCCGGAAACCGTATGTGTGTCAACCTAAAAGTCTTTATCAAGAAGCTGGCACATAGGTCATTTTTATATTTGCCAGACTGAAATCTCTTCTTCAGTCGCCGAGTATTGAGAATGCCTATTCCTAATGTTACGAAAACTAATTTCGCTCAACGTTTTGGAGATTTGTGAAGTGACATTACAATGAAATAAAAATGTTAGTGAAGCGAAACATTTACATAGTTTGCATGACACGGAAGAACTTTGAAAGATTAAATAATAACTTTTTGTTTATTAATAATACCGTCTTAACTATTATTTAATATAATAAAACTCATTATAATAGCTTTATTAGAATTTGTAATGTAATAAGTAAACTGTTCTGTGAACGCGGTTCAAATTAAATAAGTTGAAAACACAAATAAAGGTTGGCTCGATACAGGCGTTCCTAGTGAGGCAATCAACAGATATTTAATGTAACTGATAATAATGTAATCTATAAAAATATAAAGATATTTTTCATTTTCATATTTTAATCAACTGTAGTTTTGATGGAAAGAATATCGTATTTCAAACTTTCAAAATAAGGAAAGTGAAGATGAAAACCAACTTTTCTGCTAAAATTGTGTTAAAGGAAGATACATATATTTGTGATGAAAATAATATTCATGCAGGCCTAAGATGCAAGCAGAAAAAAAATTGGATTTATGCTGATAAAGACATGCAGCCAAACTGATTGACTTGTTTTTTGAAAAAAAATGTAGGTGATGGCACAGTTTTTGGCTATAAACTCTTTAAAGGCACTAGTATAACTGCTATGGACGCATCTAATTATTAGCTACACAATAACATATACAGATGCTGAACAACAACAGAACCGCTAGGAGATTTTAGCAAAGAATAGTCCTGTACTGTTTGTCCGGCTCGCCGGTTTGAATACAAATTTAAACCAAATTAAATGGTTAGCGCCAACTACTCTAGCACTCACGTATGATGGATATTATATATTAAAAAAAAAACACCAAACCATTCGTCTTTCGCTAGCGATGCGACGCTTAACTCGCTTACGCTCAATGAGGATTCAAATGTGATTATTTAAATATATTTTTTTTATGATTTAAATTCTGTCTGAGGTGAATTTTTTTTTTGAAAATTGTGAACTTTTATTTTACTTACGGATTAAGTGCTAAAATTAAAACACCTTTATAGATTGTAAAATCAACTCGCTTGTGTATCATTTATGAGCTTACTGTGCATTATTTCACTAACAGATGAAGTAGATTATTTGTGAGAAACATGAAACATGAAAGTAATTGAGTGTTAGAAAAAGCAGTTAGATATTATCCGAGGGTGGTTTCAAGAGTCTCCGAAACCGGCGTGTTTGTATGAAAAGGGTAATGAATGTGAAGGAAGCCAGAGAGGTTTGTCAGGATCGTGAGGTCTGGCACTCGATACTCTCTACCTATCACGCAAGTGACTTGTCGTGAAGATGTATGGACGTATGTATGTCGTAAAAGCAGTCAAACTACAAGAAACCGACTTAAATTTTAATGTTATGTAGTCTTAATCTATGAATAATTCGAGCGTTCCCTCGATTTCCTGGGAATTTATTCCTGACATCGTAGAAAAGAGGAATGCGGTATATCCGTGTTGGTCGGTGTCCCATGACTAGAATACATCGTGTACAACTCTTTCATGCGCATTATAAGAGGCAATCGTAGGTTAACTGGGTCACTGCTGGTTAGCAATAAATTTAGTTAGAAAATAGGTACTCCTGTTGGACTACTGAAAAAATTATGCTGCGCATTGCAGCATGCCCGGGTGGAGATCCACCGCCTTAACTTTTCCTGTCGTTATAAAGATCAAGAGAAAAGGGTCGGCGATACACTTACACAATAGGCTTAAAAACCCGTTCCCTGTAGCGCCAAATAACGAATAGGGCTAAGGTATCCTCTGCCTGGCAACTAAAAGGGGGTTTGGGGCTGTGAGAAAACTTTTTAGGAGACAAGTAGATAAAAAAGCACCTTCGAGATGCGTCGGGATACGGAATACCTACGAGCAGGTGTGAGGAGGACAAAGTGCGTTTTCCGGAGGTTCCTGTAGTCACTCGAAACGCACAGGGGATGGTCACCGACCGACTGACACACCAACATAGTTTTAGACGGTAGGAGTCTGACACAACCCACCACTTCCCCCGAAAGCGTGAAAGCAGCGGTACCATAAGAATTTCCATCTATATGGTGTTAATAATAAGACTGTATGAACAAAGAGATGCAAAGACTAAAACATGAGATTAAAATATTAATAATTACAATAAGAAGAAAAATAAAAGTAGTAAACATGTAAAACAAAAATAAACAAGATACACCATTTCAAATTAAGACATAACAATGTTACATAATGTTTGTGCAAGTCTTATATTAATTAGTAAACAATTCCATAACTTTACAGCTTCCGCATAAAAAGAGCGCTCATAGAAATTTGTGTGATGTGGAGGTATACAAAAACACATATTTTGAGCGGAACGTAATTCTTAAAAAGTTAAGAAGTAGTCGAAATGGAACTATAAATACATATATACGATACAGTTCAGAAAACATTTTCTAGTGATACTAATATAGAATTACAAAATACTGACTGAGTATCCGAGTGTAATGAATTATTATCTGTAAATAACAATCATGTAGATATTAGACCATCACTTATTCGTCATCATCCATCACTAGATTATTCAGAAACTATGTAAGTTCAGTGCAAGCTAACTCATATGAATATGATTACTTAAACCTATATAAATATCCTAAATATTCTACGAGTACAAATCCTAAAATCGATGAAACATTCGAAAAAACCTTAAGTATGTTCGGTGAGATAGACCCTACTAAACGGGTGTATATACCTAAATAACAACCTTGAAATAAACTAAATAAAAAAATTCAATACATTAATAATACTGTGTTTTTAGACTAGCATGGACAACTGCCAAAGTTAACGGATCTAGAGTGGGTAACTCAGAAGAAACAGAAACCTATGAGAAATAACTAGCAGGAAACGAAACCAAAATGGCAAACCAGATTTTAAAGAAATGTGATTAAGTTGAGAAGCCACATTAGAAGAAATAAATGTAAATGTAAATAAAGTACACAAATGGGAACAGAAATAGAAAATTCAATATGTAGATTTTACTTTAAAAAAATATAAATAACCCCAAAAACCAAACATATATTTGTCAGATTTTTAGACATTCTCAAACAGAAATTGAAAGTAGTTAGTAGTAGGTTAAAGAGGTATAAAGCTTGCACACTGCGTAAAAAACAAAACCAACAGTTTTGTAGCAACGAAAATAATTTCTATCTAAAACTGAAAGGCCACACCAACACCGCACGAAATTTAGAGAATGGAACAGTTTCATCAGAACCTGAAATTTTGATACAAAAAAAAAATACACTCACAGAGTATAAATAAAAAAAATAAAAGTATCTTCACGCCCATATCCCCGAAGGATTAGGCAGAGGCACAACCGGGGCACCCACGACTAGCCGAATATACTAAGTCCCACAAAGTGATAGGTGGAAAGCCTATCGCCATCCGGGCACATATCCTATCCCAACCAACATTTTTTTTATTAGAAAACCCAATTTTCTTTTTGTTCCCGACCCGGGGTTCGAACCCGGGACCTCATGCAGTCAAGTTCAACAACTGAAGCGCTAGACCACAGAGGCGATTAAA
>NJDC01001516.1:289038-299647 GCA_002245475.1 Calephelis virginiensis
TGAACAGAGACCATACCTCAACAACCTACACGATTATACTGGAAGTAGTGTGGACACTTTTGACTGTATTGTATTGTAGGAACTATAAAGTCCGTCCTCTTATTACACGTATTATCGTCTTATTTTTATGATTAAAATGTTTGCTATTCCAAATTGGTGATCTATCAAAAATTTCACTAATTATTCCCTCCGGTGAAATGCTGCGATGTACGTAAATTTATTGACACATACTAAATGCAAAGGGGAACAGCACTACGTAAACTCAGTCGCTGGGACACCGCTTGACGGTCGCTCGCCGCTGTCCGCTCCGCTGACATCCAGTTCACTTCAATAAGAATCTATGTGTTAGATCGCGCCCGCGCTCTCGCTTCCGCCTCGCAATCGCTGAGATCCAGTTTGAGGCCTAATGATTAGGCTTTTTACAGAATCAAATGCAGCCTTTAAAGGGTCAAATTAGCGATTTTATAGCGATTTGGAATGGTTATATGCTTACATGTGAGTAGTTTATGGCGGAGCATATCGCTGATCTGTGGCCGGGGTGTTAGGCCTAGTGTGCAAGTGTGTCGGCTACCTTACCCTCTAAGCAGGAACATATCATTACAAAAATAGGCTTAGGCGCTGCAGAGCACTCTACCACCAGTGGTCATTTTGACGATGACCCATTTAACCTATGCTCGCCACTTCCCAGTGACCGCTCAAGGAGGCAGATGGTCTATTCTACAAGAGTACCTGAACCAACAAGGAGAAATATTGCTGTCTATTTATTTAAATTTTAAGAATCGTTGACTAGTTCGTATTTCAAGCTTATTAATATTAATAAAAGTCACTTTTTTTATTTACTGATTTTTTTTGTCCTGCTGCTTTTTACCATGTGCAAAAAAAGCTGCGTACTACGTATCTATAGTTTGTTAGCGTTTGTACGCATAGGTATTATTATTTATAGCATAATAATAGAATCCAGTTACTTTGCGTAACTGTATAACTTTGTAGAATTTTTAATTTAGTTCCAAGGGTTTTTGGTTTTTTTTTATTTAACAAAAAATCATAGGATGAAAAAATAAAAAACAAATTTTTAACTTAAAAAAAACTTTATTTATAAAATAATATCCTTTATAATATAATTATATAAAAATTCATATATTCACATGTATAATAAGGCAACTTGAGTTATAAATAAACAAAAGTTGCAAAAATTTCAAGCGTCAGCCATTAACTGCTTGAGATTTTTACATTGGTCCTTTTTGTACTAAAATTAAATGTTTTTTTGGAAAACACGATAACTTGGGCAATGGTTTCTTATCGAGTTTCCCACTACTAAATTATTGTCTTTTACTTTCTATCCGTCTTATTAGTAAACAGAAATAACTAATTATTTAAAAAAATGATATACCGATTTGGTTAAGAATCACTTAAACGTCTTTGTTAAGTTATTGAAGATAAATAAAAAAAATACAGCATGTTTTTTCTAAAAAAAATGCTTACATAATAACAAATAATTAAAAAAATGCTATTTGTTTGTGTTACAATACAATAACAATAGTTTTGTGTACTCGATGGGAAGAAATAAAAACTCAAAAAAAAATTAAAACCAAATGATATATTAAATATTATGCATTCATGCGGAAAAATAATAAAAAAACTCAAGTAAGATGTATTATTTTAAAAACTTACTTGAGTAAGGTTAAAATGTAAAGGTTGTGCACATTTTCCTAGAAATAATGCTAATAAGAAAAGCCAAAATAAACAAAATTCATGATTTGAATCTTTCATTTTTTAATTTAAATAAATAATTTAATGGCATCGTTTATGAATAAGACGGTACTCCAAAAATGCTAAATAAAAAATCAAAAAACTCAAAGTAACAAAGAAAATTAAAACTAAGGCAGTAGTTTATCGTTTAAATTTAAATTAAAATGTATACTTATGTAGTTATTTAAAGTGGTATAGTGTCATAAGTTACCTGGCGAACGTTAAAAGAATAGGTCAAAACTTGGCACCGATTGAAGTTGTCTCATAGGTATAGGATTTTGTAAAAATATTTTTGTTTTGCGATCAAAACTGTACTTTTGCGAAATTAGTATCTAGGATATTTTAGATGATTAGTATCCATAAAGTTTTAGTACAATATTTATTAAATATTGCAAAACTTTACGAAAATTACTATTCAATATTGACAATAATAATACATCACCGATTAACTTCTAAATAAAATGTTTTTTTAAACATATCCAGATCTAAAGACTAATCTTTGTCTTTTAATTTGTAGATAATTGATCTAAAATAATACCTATTATAAGCAGTGAAGCAAAGAATCCTTTGCCAAATAAATTTAACTAAAAATTAGGAAAAGACGCCAGTTGCTCACTTTGAATGAACGAGGTTTAGGAACTCTTCGCGCGTTTTCGGATCATCCCGGAAAACTCCCAACATCGTGGACGTCACTGTCTTGCTGTTTATTTTCTGGACACCTCTCATAACCATGCACATGTGTCTGTAAACATTCAAATTATCGTTTAGCTTAAGACAAATGGGAACCAACTATATACAATGCCTTGGAGATCGCTACAATTTGAAAGCATCGAGGTTTCGAATGTTAAAAGAATGTAACTTCATTTTCAGTGAACAACGCAAATATTGGTCCCAATTGCAGTTAGTACTTATGAAGTATCATACGGCGTCAGTACTCAGACCCCTAACCTTAAGATTACGGCACTATACTTGCTCGCGTTCCGTTAGCTATTTTTAAGAATAAAAACTTTGAACGCGCTGTTTAAATTTTACTGGTAATTAAGAGAATTAAGTTTTTATTTTCAGACCAAGGCGCTATAGATTTCGATTATTATACGTATATTACTGAACGTAATCCATAACAACTCACGGCAAAGGCTCTAATATTAGGTATTGCACCGCGTTCAAGCATAAAAGGAAACAACCTAAAAGGGCCAAGTAAATCAATTAAGTCTGTAGTTTCAACATGTACCTATATTATGCTGATTTCGCATTTACTGTTTAATTGGTGTTTACGAGTAAAAATTTATTTAGTCTAAGTTTAACCTCCACTATTCAAATTCAAAAAGTACGAAAAGTTCTTGGTAATACCACCAACTATCCGCTCTCTCCCGCGTCTCTCCGCTCACTCAAACCGGAACAAAAATAGATAACATGGCCGGTACTTAACCCAACCCAAAAGTGACAATACAAACCCGGGAAACTCTTTCCAAAATTGTTTCGCTTGGTTTTAGGCCTCTACGAAATGCTGCTCACCCCAATTTGTACTTTCGCCTTACCTACTCCTGCTGCCGTATCGTCATTTTGGTGGAAAGGATAGCAAGTTTGGGTATCAACATTGAAATAATTTAAATCTAGCGAAATTACTTTTAACGACGAGGAACTCTGTCTGTTAATTTAACATCTAATACAAAAAAAAATCAAAGACAGATGTTAAACGGTACTCGAAAAGTATAGCTCTTCTCTAAGGTGTTTATTCTAAGGAAGAGGTCATTGAGGTCATTGAGATATACTTACACTCCTTCAATAACGACGGCGACCCCGGCGGGCCGCACGGCCTGGGTGACGGCGAGGGCTATTTGTTTGGTCAACCGCTCCTGGACCTGCAGTCTTCGGGAATATATCTCCACGATTCTGGAAATACAGATAGATTGGTAAAAAGAAGAAACATAAGGCATGGTAAGAGTTGTGACCCTATTCCTAATTTTTATATGTGATTTACTCGAATCAAGGTGTTTTCGTTGAATGATTTTTCTGTAAAGCCATTTTTCTGTAAGTGAAACCGATCAAACCCGATAAGCGTCGTCGTTCTCGTGCAGAAACAAACCGAGTAAACGACTAAATCATGAATTCATTTTAATGTAACAAAAAATAGCTTTAATGGATTACAGATAACATTAGTAGAAAAAGAGCTATGTCACGATTTTGCAATTTGTGTTTTTTAAAAGAGGTATTAGTACATGTATCACCTATCCCAGTCACCCATTAGTGAAATAATCTAGTAGATATTGGATTACTACAAAGTCATGGCTTAAGCAGGTAGTAGATTTGTCAGGAATATTGTTGTTTATTAAGGTAGTCTCGTGACTGCGTACTTCAGTGTTAGTCATTATCGCGGACGGACGTTGGAGGGTAGCAGGTAGGATAATCGGCCAATTGACTAGCAAATTCAGCATTTCTAAGTTCAAACTAATATTGGCGATGTAGGTACCTATCACTTTTATCGTTGGTGTTTGTAATTAACATATTTTTGCCAATAAAACTCAGTCAGCTTGGTTGCCTCCAAATAAAATAAAATTTAAAACATTCACCTAAGTTTTAATTTATTTATTTCAAAAAAATATAGGTATTACTTGATTATTTTTTATTGAGTAAATGACTAATGGTTTGTAGCCAATGTTGTAGTGTGGCACTTGCTATATTACTATGAGATTAAATAACTTTAAAAAAATATATTTTAAGCGACCATAATTTTTTATCAGTTACGATGAATATACAATTTTTTTTACTACCAAACGTATGTACTTATTGTCGATCGTGTGCATAAGCCTTTATTTTTGATTAGTAATAGTTTATTTTTTCGATACAAGATGGCAATATTTCCAATCTAATGTGTTGCCCTCTATAGTATGTTATATAAATTAAAATGAATTACTTTGTTTAACGATACAAATAAGTTTTGCTATCCGACAATAGAGGACACTAATATAATAATAAATTAGTTATACCCCAATGTCAACAGATGTCACTACCCGTTTCTAAATGATGGGGATTTCGTTTTAAAATTAAGAAAGAGGTACAATGGGTTTGTAACTGAAAATTTAAAACGTTTTTTGCTGCTTTCGTACATGTGATGCGCACATAGCGCTTCGGCGACTAAATCCGCTAATAAAATTAAATGGTTAAGTATTAGGGATCAGGTGTAGGTACCTGTAGATTGTATTTAATTTATTTAAAATTTGCCATAAAGCTCAAGACTTCTACTACTGGAGGTTACACTTAGTAACAAAGAATTTTGACTGATTTAAGCCCCCCCCCCCCCTTAAATC
The DNA here is from genome assembly GCA_002245475.1 of Calephelis virginiensis. Lineage (NCBI taxonomy): Eukaryota > Metazoa > Arthropoda > Insecta > Lepidoptera > Riodinidae > Calephelis > Calephelis virginiensis. The sequence continues at coordinate 294,096 of NJDC01001516.1, forward strand.
ATTATAGGGGTGTTATAAGTCTGCCGTGTCTGGAATCGTTTACGATGCAGTTTTTTTTAAGTTTACATAATTGAAATGGTTTTTGTCTACATTATGGATAGGTTTTATTTCGTCAGGGGTTACTGAAAATACTTAGTTTTATAGTTATTTAACATGTTGTCAAAACTTTTTCTAGTCATCTATCTAGTCTGCTAAGAAGCACCAAATGTGTCTAAATTTATTAGTGGACTATTGTATTTAATTTAATCCAAAACGTACTCATGGGCACAATAGGTATGTCTAATTCCATTTACTATAAAAGTATCTATATAATTGCATTGTTGCAATCATTTAATTATGTAACGATCGCTTTAACTCATAACAGTAGATAAAGACTTACAATGACCTATAATTGAACATGGCTGAAATAAACATAAAGAAAATCATATTGCTTGCTTTAAAAACATTATTAAAATAAAATCAAAGAAACGGTTTAAATGTAACATCATATTTATATTTATATAATATAATATTGTATTTGATGTTATTAATTCCAAATGAATTTTCCGAGAGCGCCAAGGACGGAAAGTATGTATACGATAAGTTACTTAAGTAACCATTTAAGTTTGTACCTGGCTAACTTGCTGAGTCCGAGGATTTTGCCCTGAGGAAGATATCCAATGGAGACCTTCCCATAGAACGGTACCAGATGGTGCTCGCACATCGAGAACATTTCTATATCCTTAACCACGACCATTTCATCGGTGTCTTCGTCGAATATTGCATTGTTGAGCACCTCTGAAACAACAAATAATAATAAATACTTCAGAGTAGAGTTTAGAGGGTCGACAGTCTTATCAATCCCAGTCTCGTTTACCCTATTTTATATTTATATTTGCTCCCTGGATCACTCATTTTTATTGCAGTAATTGGTTTAGGTAATCACAATATAAGCAAATTATTTTATATACCACATACCTAATTGGTGCTAAGTTCTAAATTAAAAAAAACACAGCCAAATACCTATGGACTACCCCAAAGTACTATCTTGAGCTGTCCTTTGTCTTGAAAGACTAATACGTTGCCAACCTCGCGGTTTTTAAAACTTCCACCGACTTGTTTGGGCCGAGCAGAGTGCTCAGCCTGAGACATTATTATTTAGATGGATTGGACTGTTCTCTACAACGCCAGCAACAAGATAGCTCATCTTCCGGGAGACCGTACTTCAACTTGGTGCTGCGTTCTGGTTACTGAGAGGATTGATTGGACTTGAGCAGCCAACATTTTTCTTAATGTGATTTACAACTATCGGTTTTTAAGACGTGTGTTAGGTTACCGCGTATCTGCATACAGTTTCTATACTTTTTATCTTCAGCGCTTGGTGGATCTCCCTAACAGAAACAATTTATAGTTTTTTTATTTTAGCACTTGCCCTGTGCTTGGGATAAATTTTCTATAAATTTTAAAGAAAGAAAAAAAAAAGAAAAAATTTCGCCCCAGACAGGATTTGAACCTGTAACCTTTCGTCTCAAGCCGACGAATGCTCTAATCAATTGAGCTACTGACTCAAATTTTTTTCTTTCTTTAAAATTTATAGTTTGTTTCTAAAATTACGGGTCTTAAATCTTTTTTTGAGACTGAACATTATATTCTGTGCATTTTATTCCAAAATCAGATATACACGTTTTTTGGAGTTGACACTTGTACTTATCCACTGAATACTTTATATTACTTTAACACTTCTGTTACTTTCTAGCTAACCGGTTTCACTTTTTACAGCATCATCAGGGCTTTGAAACTAAAGATAAAAAGGACTTTTTTGATTTAACGTTCAATACCTATTTGGTTAGATGTTAACGACGGTACTTACATATAAAAATATAGTAGGTAGGTGACCCTTCTTAGTCCCTGATATATTAATGTCAATTTTAAGCTCAAGAAACAGCAAATATTTCAATATTTTGAATTTATTAACTATCATAAAAGGCTACGCTGATTGACTGATGTATCAAAGGACAGGCCAAACCCTTTGGGCTAGAAACTTCAATTTCGCATATATTATAACCTAGGCACCCTTTAAGGAAGGAAAATTTGACTTTCAAGGAGATAAAATATTGTATGAAACTTTTAATTCTCTCAAACATTGTTATCGACTTCCAGTAAAAGGATAATAAAGTAGCCTATGTTCGACTTTTAGGAATTTTAATCTATGTTTCCGTCATTTGTAAACGCATTATAAAATTATTTATTCAGTTGAAAGAGTATAGTTTTAAACTCTTTATTTTTTGCATTTTCGAATTAAATTATATAATTTATAGACCATATATAGTCACGTTTCATTATTAAGTTTGAGCCTGTATAAATAATAAAAACTGTCTGCGTCCTGAAGTGATTTAAATAGCGAACTTTAAATCTGATTTATCCCACACCTAGAGCGATCGCTCAAAAATGGTAGAACTGACATTAATGTTTTTTTTTTAGAAAAAATATTGTTTAGTTCGGAGAAGTACTATCCCAAAATTAGGCTTAGGATTAGGCTATTCCAAAATCTCAACGAGTAGCGTGGGAAATTATATTACTAGAATATGCGGGTCCAGCCGCAAGCCGGCAATAGCAACAAACACACAAAATAGAAAACGAACAAACGTCGCAATACATCGGTGGTTTCATATTTTTGAACTAACCGTCATGAACTGGATAATCGTCAATTAATCGTACGTTTGCAATAACTAGATGTCATGGGAGCGTCAACTAGTGAGCGTTTTTCAATACTGCTTTGACTGAAGTTACATAACACTTGAAAATGTCTTGACAAATAAAAGTTATGTTATATTCCAATTTATAATTCGAGTTACGATAACTTAGAAATCAAATTTATTTCCATTATCGTGCGAAATATGAACATTTATATCATTAAGTCAACGGCCGTTAATAAATAACCTTGGGTAGTAAATTCCCAAATATTTTAAGTAGCGATTATTGTTGCTGGACTCACGATCATCCATGTATACAATGTACAATAGACGACCCAAGATAACTCCTTGCGTGAGACTAGAACGTGTCAGTAGACGACCTAAGATAGTGATATTGTTATCTTTCATTATTTAGTTGAATTATTCTTCTTAGTTATTCCTATATTACATGTAACCGGTGTAAAACTTTTATTTTCCTGTTCATTAATATCAACATCAACAACATTAAATTCTATATTATAAAATAGCGTTTGTATATAAACGATGTCTGCAAAGCGCATCACGACGGGGGTTTACCCAAACAAATATTTTGGAAATCTTGTCCGCTTGTTGTTTATTTCTTGGAAAAGCACAGAAAAAATGTTTTGGCAATAAGATAATGGACTAAATTGTGACCATTTGAAGGATATACAAATTTAATTTGAAATCAAAGTTATAATCCATACAAATCGGTTAAGTAAAGCCGACTTAACCTAAGCCGAATAAGCGGAATATTTTCAATGTAGTGGAATTGATTATCCCTCAGATTATGTAGTATTTATCAGGTTACATTTTAAGTTTTAAGGGGCCCGAGTACGAAATCCTAGATAAAATGACGTCTTTTGAGGAAAATAAAAATGAAAAAGCAAAATGATATCTAAAATCCACACTTATATTATAAATGCGAAAGTAACTGTGTCTTTCTGTCTGTCTGTCTGTTACCTTTTCACGCCTAAACCTCCCAACCGATTTTGCTGAAATTTGGTATGTAGATAGTTTGCATTCATGAGAAGGAACTTAGGCATATTATTTTTTGGAAATTCAACCCCTAAAAGGGTTAAAAGGGGTGGCAAACTTTGTATGAAAAAAATATTTTTATTGCACATTTTTTCATGAAACTTTGAATTAATGCTTTTTAGTACAAATGATGAAACACGTATTTCAGGGTTTTTCGAAATTCACCCCCATTGGGGGTTAAAGGGGGTGGCTAAGTTTGTATGGGAAATTTAATTCTATTGAAATATTTTGCGAGACACTGAAATAATGCTCTGCAATACAAGTTATAAGATACATATATAAACGTTTTTTGAAAATCAACCCCTATGAGGGTTTACGGGGGTGGCACAATTTGCCTAGGAAAAACATTTAACAGTAATTTTTACCATAAGTCCACAACAATGAACCAGATAGAATAGTATAGAATAGACCCTGAGGAACAACATAGGATTCTTTTTATTGCAAAACAATAGGGGAGAATGGGTAAAAAGAGGGGATGAATGTTCATATGGAAATTTGTTATTTTTAATGCTGTAACAGTGAAACTTTGTATTTAGACACATTATGATAAACGAAAGATAATAGGCTACTTTTTATCACTAAAAAATGATGGAGAATGGGTAAAAAGATGTGATTAATGTTCGTATGGAAAATCGTCATTTTTGAAGATATAACAATGAAACTTTGTATTCAGACACTTTATTGGAAATGAAAGAACATAGACTACTTTTTATAGTGAAAATTGGGAGAGAAAATTGGGGTAAAAACAGGTGATGAATGTTCGTATGGACAATCGTTATTTTTGAAAATATAACAGTGAAACTTTGTATTTAGAGACTTAATGAGGAACGAAAGAACATAGGCTACTTTTTATAGCGATTATTTAATCAAAAGTATACTTATCAACCTTATTATGTAAGAATATAAACATGGAAACGTGCAAAACCACGTCACCGCTAAATGTGTTTAGTATAGCCAAATTAATTTTTCAGATTTTTCTCTTAATAAAATGAACCGAAACTCGCCTTTCATGACAAAGTTGGTATGAAAGCAGTTCGTCTATATTTTTTTGTAAGAGCTCGGAACCAAAGTCTATGCTATCTATACTAATATCAAAAAGCTGAAGAGTTTGTTTGTTTGTTTGCTTGAACTTTCAGTGTTAGAAAGTCCATTTATTGAAGAAGGCTATAGGCTATACATCATCACGCTAAGATCAATAGGAGCGGAGCACCAATGATAATTGTTTTAAAATCGGGGTATTTTTTTCCTATTGAGAGCGTGCGCTGCGTTAACGGTGACAGTTTCGTAAAAATCATCTATGAAAGAATTGTTCCCCTTTAAAAGTACGCGACAGCACATTTCTATCTTTTAAGGTTAGCTCACTATAACCTTTTTTATGCTAACCAAATTTGTATTAAAATAATGCATTATTTACGAAGGATATTTTATAAACACGATGTTAATCCCCATCCAAAAAAATACGTCATTCAACACAAGTATTTAATTTAAAACAAAATTGCATTTCACATCACTCGATTTGAATGAAAATCTTAGGAGATATCGCAGTTTTAAAATAACACTATCAAATAGAATATAATCACTACGTTAACACTATAGTTTAAAGACCGCGCGACACAGACGCGTGGTATGCCCGTCGTTGACTCCTTATAGAACGGTTGTGCTCAGCTCACTACTTTCTAAATTTATTCTTTCCAGAACATCATCGTGTAATACTATTTAGATGATATTTAAATGAAAATAGATTAGAGTTTTAAGAAGGAAGTAGGCCGTTTTTCTCTTAAAATTTCAACGGGTAGCGTTGGAGAGTTAAATATTAAATAAATC
>NJDC01001516.1:307953-391638 GCA_002245475.1 Calephelis virginiensis
TGCAGCATCTGGCCCAGGTAGGGATCCACCGCCTTACCTATTCCTGCCGCCATAAATACTCTGTCATGATCTGGTTTAGAGACTATAGTAGCCGGAAAACATGAATTCCTTCCATCCCGACGTCACGACATCGACGCACCTGTAACATCTATGGTATTTCTAGACCACGGTTGTCTCTTAACATGAGAAGAACCGTATACTTATTAAAAAATACACATCTTCACAACTACAATGTTACCAGCGATAGAAGTAGGTACTATTCAAAATCTATTTTTTTCTATAAAAATACGAGATCCTACATTTGAACAATCTATCTAATCTTAGTCTCCCGTTGATGATGTTCTGTCATTTGAGCTGCTAGGGATACAATTTATGCAATAAACTTTTTAGTTTCTTTATTTATCGATAGCTATTTATAATAACTTTGAAAATTATTTGTCTTAAAAGAAGTCAAAATAAAATAAAAAATACGAAAAAGGGCTAAAATTTAACTGAGTTTGACTCTACTAGGTACATGATACACACTTATTTATGTGTTTACCAACAACATTGTAACAAGTGCAGACAATAAGGTTATTAACTTTATAATTAATAACTCGGTTAATTACGGTGATGGAAGATTTGTGTTTAATTCGCATCCTATTCATATTATAAATGCGAAATTTTGTTTGTAACTTCTTAACGCAAAATCTGCTGAACAGATTTTCATAAAATTTCGTACACATATAAAGTGATAAATGGGATTAACACATAGGATAGTTTTTATCCCAAAACAAAGTTCCCATAGGACCACGACTTGCTACGCTGCAGGCAACAGCTAGTTTTATACAAATTCCTATATAAGTAATAAGTAAGCGAGCACATAGGGTATTTTAACACACAGGTCTATCAATAGTTAGAACAACCGTGGCCTATAGACACCATAGATGTTATTGATGCGCCTTCATATTGTAGCCGAGATGTTGGCTATTGCGCAAGTCTACCGACTGCCCCACCAATAGCGAGTTCTTTTCTAGTCTTCATGTTCTGACCATAAATTTATTATTGCGAAAATGTGTTTTCAAATTAATACTATTTAAATGAATTTTAGTAACGATCTCTAAACAGGGTTTTTTGGAAGGGCTTTTTAGTACGCAGGCAAAGCTGCGGGTAACAACTAGTTGTATATTGAACTGACGTAGAGACGTGATGAGGTCTACATTACTTGCTAGTGGGACTGTAGAAAAATAAATTATATAAAATAAATATCCCTGGACAAGTTACACAAATTAAACCTAACCCCAAAGTAAGCAAATTGTATGCTTGTGTTATGGGATGGGTCAATGATTCTAATACATAGAAATACTTAATTAGATACAAGAATAAATTTAATAAGAACCCAGACCCGTAAATGCAGACATCTAAATGTTCATCACACGGATGCCTGCCCCCGTCGGGAATCGAACCCGAGCCTCGCGGTTGGTCTGTGTAGTTAGTCGTGTACACTAGCCACTCGACCAACGAGGCGGTCAATATTGTTACTGCTGATTGAGACTTTGGAATTATTCCACTTATAGTAGAGTCCATTGCACCAGGTGGTAGAGACCTACAACGACTCGACTAATAAGGTACTAGTATTTCAACTTTTCTAGTTTTTATCACTTCGGTGCCCGCCATTGTCATGTTCCAGATTTGAGGGCAGATTAGCCGATTAAATAACTGTCTATTTTATTACGTCTAATATCCCAACGCACCATTAAATTCTTGGTGTCAATAGATGATGCGTATTTCTTACCATTAGGAAATCAGTTTGCTAGTTTGTTTCCTCTTATTTAAAAAAAGTTAGGTTATGCTTTCAAATATTTACTTTTTATTAGCATAGTACGGAACCCACATCTGTGTGAGTTGGCGTCACACTTGCCCAGTGGTCTCTAACCTGTTTTGAACGAAAGTGAATTAGAAGGCTAAGGTTAAGTCGGAAGGTTATGTGATATCCGTTTACATATTAGAAACTGTGTCATATGCCATAATAGTATTCAATGATTTTATCGGTGTATATATAAAACGAAGTCGGATTAGTGTGTAATGTATAACTCAAGAACGGCTGCTTTGATATTAAGGATTAATGATTTGTTTGATATCCCAACGTCAAATAACAAAAAAACTTTAAATATCCAACAAAAAACGAGGAAAATTTAATAATGGAATATGTAACTGGCACAACAGCACAAACGAGCTAAAGTTTTCCGGGACTGCTTCCATACAAAAAGTCACAGAGGATTTTAAGATTACAGATATATCAATGGTCAAGAGTAATAGAACTTAGACTACCGGATCAAGTACCAATTTGACATATTATAATTAATTAATACTAATAATAATAATTATAACTAATTAATTAATAATTTTATAAGCATTCGCTAAAAAAGGTTTATTTAAGGATAGGAAGTCCATTTTTAACGGGATTTGAATATGTATTGCATTTATAATTGTAATTATTTTAATTATCATCTATTTATTAAATTAATTATTACAATAGTACGTCCGTTAATTACGAAGTATTCTATCACGTAGACTTCTTTTACCCTGACATTCCAAAAAGTTCCTGCGGGAGATTAAGGAACTACAACACGCCAGCAATGCCACGGATAATAATAAGTAAAATAACATAAATTATGCTCTTTTAGATCATGAAGTTATGATTCATTTCATAAAATACGCTGGATGCAAGCGGCTAGTGACCGCGCTCTGGGGGAGGCCTATGTCCTGCAGTGAACGTCCTCCGGCTGATGATGATGACGATGATACAATGGTTGCAGTTTATGTCACTTCTGCTAATTGCGTGATTCTAAACTACACAGCGTCATCTCTTATCAGATAAGCAGATCTTCTTTAAGTGTTGGTGTTACAGTACCTATTAAAAAAGCTGGTGACTAAATCTCGTTTAAACTAATTTTCGGTGTAACTTAACATCATATATATTTTTGAGTTTTATCGTTCTCTTATTGTAGAAGTTACAGAGGGAGGGAGGGAGGGACACATTTCACCAATTTGGAATTGTCTCTTACGCAAACTATTCAGCTTAGAAAAAATGATGGAAGAAACCCCAATAACATTTTTGAAGACCTATCCATAGATACCTCACGCCTACGGATTTGAAGAAAAAAAAATATTTTAGTTAATTTTAAGTATGGGGAACCCTCAAATTGTTCTTTTTCTAGTTTTTTATGAAAATCTAAATGTGGTACATCCACTTAGGAAGTTTCAAGTTCTACAGCATAGCTATATAGAGTTTTGGGAAAAAGAGTCTGTGACATACGGGCGGACAGACAGACATGACGAACCTGTAAGGCTTCCGGGTTTGGCCTTTGGTTACGGAACCCTTAAAATGCGATACCTTTCCGGTAAAGTTCATCATACGTGACAGCAGTCTATCATTAACTAAAGTCTGACTAATTAGAAGTAATAAATATAATCCGTGCTTACTCGCACGCAGCGTAGAGTTTTTATTTTTTTTATAAAAAGATTCCATGGAAAGAAGAAAGAAAGAAAAATATTTATTTCAAATGGTCTAAAAAAGTGATTTTTGTGACGCTTTTAACTATCTAATATCTACCGTCGAATCCGGACGCGGCCACCAAGAAGATCCAGCAAAAAATTTAGCAGGCTTGTCTTATCTCACCCTGTTTAACCCCGACGGAAAAAGAAGGATGTTATAAGTTTGACTTGTGTGTGCTGTATGTGTGTACGTGTATTTTCTGTCTATCCGTTTTACCACATCTTTTGAACAGGTGAACCGATTTCAAGTAGAATTTTTATATTCGAAAGCTGACTTGACCGATATGGTTCTTTGTTACAATATCTATATTTATATCAATAATATAGTTTTACAAACTTCGGCTAGCTGTGGGTGCCCGGGTATTACCTCTGTATACCTCTTCAGGGATATGTGCGTGAAGTATTTTTTACACTAATTATACACCGCACGTTACATTGGCTAAGAGATTCGTATAAAGAGCAATTAGACCCAAGCACTTTTGTCTTCTATATATTACTAGCTGTTTATTCCGGCTTCGCTCGGATGATAATTTTTTGATCATAAATTGAGATGTAAGTTATCCTATCTTTTAAGTTAGATCAAACTGCACACGTTGTGTAAATTTCATTGAATTCGTTTTAGTAGTTTAGGAGTCCATCGCGGACAAACAACGTGACACGTAATTTATATATATTAAGAAGATAAGATATTCAAACATAGGTACGGCACACAAATCGAAAATCGAATGAAGTATGAAGGTCCACCGCATCATTTCTGTTAATTCTAAATAGTGTACGAAAGTGAATGCTTTACTCTATATCATTCGTTTCGCTCGAAGGTTGTACCAGGTCGGGTAACCCGCCATATGTCATATTACGAGCATTCGATAATACTTAGCAACACTGCACTGTTGTTTTATATATTATAACACAACAACAACAGTGCAGTGCAGTACAGTGTGCAGTTGACAAACATTAAAAGAACTAAAAATAGAATAAAACTAAGAAAAATAATTTAAAAATGATGTTTTCAATAACCAATATGATTTCATACTTGCTGTGCCAGTGAACTTTTTATTGGGATCCATGATGTGTAATTTTTTTAACTTTTACTATCCGATACAAAAACATATATGTACAAACACGAATCTCAATTTCCCTTTGTCATTACGTTAACTGATCACTTTCACTTATTCTTATAAAAGAAGAGTAAATTATATAAATTTAACATTCATTATTTAGACAGGAGTAAGTCTGTCGGGTCAGCTTTTTTAATGTTTAATGTTATACTATTTGCGGCTGGGAGGAATTCAAAAAACCAAATATAGTTCTAATCTGTACAACCTTTAAGTGACGTAGCTACGACTTTGTTTATTTGTATATTTTTTGTTATAAGTATTTGAAAATTTTTATTTGAAAATATTTTGAATAATTAAAATCTAATACACAAAATTCTCGTGTCACGGTGTGCGTGATTGAACTCCTCCGAAACGGCAATACCGATTTTCGTGAAATTGTGTGAGCATATTGATTGGGTCTGAAAATCGACCAACATCTATTTTTCACACCCTTAAGTGTCAACGGTGACTCACCCTAATTTTTTTACTAAAATCACATTAAAAATGTAGCAGCACGACGTCTACCGGGTCAGCTAGTATGATATAATAATCAAAAATGTTTATTACCGACTGCTGTCGAATGTTGTATAAAAATTCGAATCTAAATTGCTGTCGAGTATTTAATGAAAACCGACTTTAAACAATGGTAAAGAAAAGTGAATATAATTAATAATATTTATTCATATTGTTAAATTGAAAGCCAAGGTTTAAAAATATTTAGTGTCCGTTTGCAGGTCACTATAACGTACCTCACTTATCCAATATTTAATGTACATTAATTTAATAATTTAAATATTAGCAAAAACTGTGGTACAATATTTAGCGCGATTAAATATTTTAAAACCAGTTATAACATATACATTCCGCAGATAAATTGTTTTATGTTCTACTTGTTACTGTATGACACTCTATCCTATGACATCTTACAAGAATGGGAAGAATTTCGAAAGTTAAGGTTAAAAGTACAAAAATGACAGGTGCTTCCGTTGTTATGGGTGTCCCGCAGAGTTCCATTCTTGGACCATTTTTCCTTATATTATGTAAATATCAATGACTTACTACGTAAGAGACCAGCGTGAAATCATATTGTTTGCAGATGACATTTTAGTTTTATTTAAAGTGAAATAACAACCAGGGATAATTATGACGAAACGAATATCGTCGACTTACTCAATGTGAATAATTTCTTAGCTAAAAAACGAAGTGTATTAAATGTTCAATGCTGTAAGGAAAGTACACCTTAATGAGAATAATCTGGCCATTGTAGATTTCACTATGTTTTTAAGAATCATTGATTATTTGATTAAATTTATTTTAAATTTAATCGATAAAATTAAGAATTCTCCCCGTGTTATTCCGGGCTCCTTTGCATCATAGACCATCTGCCTTCCTGTGCCAGGCAACTCGTAAATAGCGAGCACAGGCTTACCGTCACTAACACCGTGACTAGGTGGTAGAATTTCGTAGCGACTTGCTCGGATTGGTACCACCGCCTTGACACCGTATCACCTTTAATTATATTAGAGAGTTATATGAGTGGCTTTGAAGTTGAAGCATAACTTTGGCTTATGAAGTTTCCTTTAGAGAAAAAAAAAATAAGTTGAACATCTTAACACATTTTTGAAAAATCAAAATTATTTATGTGCATAAGATTTAATTAGACATTAGTTTATAAGAAATTGTGATAAGTATACACTGTGTCAATACTAGGAATATTTTACTGTGCATGTGTCTCGGCTCTGCTGAGTAAGCCCTTCTGTATGGGTCAATGTACCTAAATGTTTTCAATATAAATGACCTGCTTTAATAATTTTTGCTTTAAATAAACTTAAAAAAAAATAAAATTATATTACATGAAAAATGGTAATAAAACATTTGCTGAGTGTCATCAGATAAGAATGCTTGGGATCAATTGTTTTTATACCGGTCATTTATAAACGTACTGTATAATGTATGAAGGAAATATACTCGTATATACAACAGTATGTATGATATAGTGTATGTATAATAAAATCGTATGTATAATGTGTTACTACTTAAATTGCAAACTATATTAGGGAAATGAGGAAAAAAGCAAGCACACAAGTATCTTTCACCGGATCTTCTCAATGTATTGACGTGTTAGAATCTGACAGTAATCGTAATACTAAAATCTGTGTTATTGGTAAATACTAGCTGACCCAGCAGACGTTGTTTTGCTATATTTTTAAAGTGATTTTAATAAAAAAATAGTTGGTGAGTCACCCTTATCACTTAGGGGCATGAAAAATAGATAGTAGACGATTCTCAGACCTACTGAATATGTTTATAAAATTTGGTGAAAATCGGTAAAGCCGGAGGAGTACGGTATTAACATTGTAACACGATTTTTCATTAAACAAAGGCAGTATTTTTGCTATAGAACATATTGCTAACAAACAAGCAAAAGTACATTTCAAACGCTTAGTATTCAAGTTAAGTTATAGATAAGGTTTTTTAATGAAAACGGGTTTAAGATGATAAAATTATTTTTTAATTAGGTGCGAATGATTTTAGGAATTCATTTGTGGAAAATTTCATTGCACCGCTATTCCAAAATATCTACATAGGTATACCTATTATATTCGAACTTAATTCGGGTATATCTAATATTTGGTCACATATAGGTAGAACAATTTGTGTTAAAAACCAACGAATCTTGTAAACCGGTAAAAGTAGACTACTTTCTTGTTCGCTTTCTTTTTATTTTTAAAAACTTACGATAATATAATAAACATGATTAAAATGGGACTCTTAATGTAAATAACTGCACCAAATTAAACTACTCTCGAGTGAAATTTTTGATAAAATATTATAAGAAAAATAACATTTAAATTTTATTGAGCAAATTATAATTTAAACACCATTTTATGTAAATTACTTAAAAGTGGTATTTGTATTTTCAACCAACTTCAAAAAGAAAAGATTCTCAATATGATTGGCTCACCAATTTATAAACGGATTTTAATGTATTTTTTGTAAAAGAGATCATGTTTTTTAAAGAAATTGTTAATAATTAACAATGCTTATTTTTGTATTAAATACAAGGCCGATTTTTTGTTCTAAAATTAGATATAGTCTGCAAAAGTATATATAGAAGGTAGATATAGCCTGCAAGTACATTATCGGATTTTTTGATAGTAAAAACAAGAAATTGCTAACAGAAAAACATACATGAACGGTGCGTTGCCAAATTTGAGTTAATTTATCTGCGTTTTAGAATATATATATTAAAAAAGTAAAAAATATAAATATATTCTGTGTATTTATACTGGAGTCAGACAGAGAGACTATTATTATTGCTTAACCGATTTGAATGGATTCTTAACCATTTAATGATAAACATCTATTTTTAAAAGACAAATTGTTTTAGGAATAGCACAGATTTAATCGCTTAATTTAAATAATGTATAATGTAAGGACTAAGTATTTAATAATATATAAATACATATAAGTCCCTTACGGGGTAGGCAGAGAGTATCGAGTGCCAGATCTCACGATTTAATAATAATCCTAAAAAAACCTATAAACCTCTATTGACATTACCATTACCGCGTAATGTAGCTAAGATTCAAGATTCATAAGATCATGTTAGCTTTCAAGCAAAAAATCCGCAACGAAATCGGTCAATCCCTATAAAAGTTATGATGCCACAGCCATACACATACACACAGACACGTCAAACTTATAACACCCCTCAATTTCCGTCGGGACTTAAATCAGTCGGGTAAAACCCTGAACTAGTAATCAGTTTTCGATTAATGATTCAAAATGATTATCTAAACAATTACAATACAGAACCTTCCTCAACGTCATCGTAAAAATAATGGCGGTGGTATTCAACCTTTGTGTTGTTGTAACAGGTTGCATTAGGCTAGTTAACGTTTCTTTTTATTAAAAAAAATAAGTATTGGTCACGACTAAGCTAATTACCGACTATTACTCCAAAATTACGTTGCGTACGGGGGTAGGCATTTGTCTGATGAACAATTAGATGTCGGCATTTCCGAGTCTGGTATGTATTAATTCTGGTATGTATTTAAGTATAACTATGTATTATAATCGTTGACTTACACCCAGAACACAAGCATAGAATTTGCTTACTCTGGGGCTAGATTCAATTTGTGTATTTGGCCAGGTTTTTTTATTTAAATTAGCTGAGAAGCATCCCGATCACGTCAGCTATCAAATTAAATAATCCGCATCGAATTCGGCCCACCGTTCTAAAAATATAATGTAACAGACAGACAAACACGTCAAACTTATCAAAGCCCTCTTTTTTCCTCGGCGGTTAAAAACACAACACTCATATAAGTTATTCGATGTTTTTTTTTTATATATCGTGTAAATATAATGTTTTTGTCATAACCATCCCTGTGTTTATCTCAGTTGTCCCTCTCTATAAAGCGTATTGATATTGTTACAGGTCGTCAAAATTAGTTGACAAAAATATCTTGTTATAGGTTTACATAGTTGTTTTTCTCAAAATGTATAGTTATGTAATTTTATAACGAAGTACCCGAAGACCAAACGTTACTAAATGATGGAAAATTTCCTTACACATAAAACCAACTCATTTTTATTGGTATCGTAAGTCGTTTCCTAGAAGTCAATTAAATTTATATGTATATTGTATACATGATTTGCTTGTTTAGTTGTAATTCTTTTTTATGTTGTACTAAACACAGCAAACGAGGAGACGGTTCTCCTGCTGGTAATAGACAATCACCGCTTATAGGTACCGCCATACACATATGTTACTGGTTGACGTGTCCATGTTATGATCGGGATCTTAGGCAATGTTTACAAGTCTACCGGTTACTTTAACACCAGTACGGAACGCCACGATGGCGAGCACTAAAGCTAAGTCATTAAAATAGGCAAGGCGGTACAACCACACCGCACCACTACATAGTTATGACTGACTAAAATAGAGAAATAATTCAGTAAATAATATTACCTAATTATCAGTAACCTATAACTAATTTATTTAATTTACACTTAAAATAAAACTCTAGAAGAGTGAATTTTGTACATTGAAGACATTTAAACAAAATGGGTGCAGGCGACTAAAAAGAGGCAGTCAAACATATTTTTCGAATTTCCTTCTGTGTATCTGGTACATGACCATGATTTACGATCGGAATGGAATTTGTCGGAGAGGCACTCTATATTCCGAGGAAGGTTATTTATTTTTATTTTTAGTAGCTATGTGTAATACAGATTGTACCGTATTTTTTTCCAAGACACAAGTTTTGTGTTTTAAAAATTGGAGAAATAATTTTAAAGTGACCAAATAACTTGAAACCTTGTATGTAGAATAACATTTAAACGCACAGCAACACATACAATACATATCTTCAATAGATAGGCGAAGAGTATGGAGTGCCTACTTAACGAAATTCGTCCGGTAGCTAGTAATTAATACGATTTTAACAAAATGTATAAAATGACGGTTATAGTTTGATTAGTTTTGAGCAATTATGTTGATTTATTTTATAGCTTTATCGAATTATAATTATATATCCAACATCAATTTTAAATTGCATATATTATGCAAGAAATAATATGTCATATGACACTCAATTTAAGGTTTATTATACTTTACAACAAGTATCTAATGAAATGCCCTTGCTAAGTGAACGTTTGTCCTTTGGTGTGCCTATTCCCAGGAAAAGGATATGCAATTTTGAAATTTGAGACGTATTGCTAAGATTCATATTTCTATGATTATATTTCATGTAGAGAAAGGAAACACAGTATGGAAGTAGTATAGTACGAGCGGACTACAAAAAACTGAAGACTATGCAAATAGTTTAATTACAAACAAACTAAAGGTTTTATTTGTCCCTTATGAAAGTTGTAAAAATTAAGAAAACCTAACTTAAAAGCTTAGGTTAGGTTTTAATATTTTTTACTAGTTAACTCTATTACTTCTGTTGCCAGAGTTCAAAGCAAACGAGCAAACTCCTTTTCTCGTAAGATAAACGACGTCTTCAACACCATAGAGTAAGTATATTTGATCACCGGTAGAAATAGCAAAGAGTGAAAAGTAGTGGAAGTAAAAAAAATTGTAAAAATAAAATTAATTCACCTTAATTACGTTTTAAGACTAGCTCTACCATTTAAGATATAAAGTAGTGCCCGATCGAAATGGTTTTTCAGCCGAAACCAAAACCAAAACCGAACTTTGCTCTCAGTTATGGCCAAAACTTAAATTGAACCGAAACTTACTTAAATATGCTTCAAATTCCTCATGATACTGAAATCTAGTTTAGGAACGTTTACTCATAATTTTTCATAGTCATACCTGCTGCAGGTGTTTCGGCACGGCCGAAAGTTTCGGTCCCTTTTTTGGTGAATCCGAAACTAAAGCAAACTAGATTTTATGACCAATAAATTTTATACAAACTAACATGTATTCATACTAGGTGTTACCCGCGGATTTGCTCGCGTGGCAGTTAATATAATATTATTTACTGGTTACTTAAAAATATAATTTTAATTAAAGACTTCTTTGTATACCACATTAATAAGGATACAAAAACTTTCAACCCCTATTTCACCCCCTTCAGGGTAGAATTTCTAGAAACGCTTAAATACGTAACCAGTCATTTTTAGTAAGTAGCCTAAAAGTAAAGTTTCATGTTTCTAACTTAAAAAATGACGGTCTTCCATATAAACTTTCAACCCTTATTTTACCCTCTTAGCGATAGACTTTCCAAAATTTCGTCCTTTGTAGGTGTCTACTTAAAAAAAAACGACGTTCTCAACAAATTTCATGACTGTAACTTTAGCAAACTGCTAAAGTTACAGTAAACTCCTCGTCAATGATGAATCAGTCAGTCAGGACATGTTATTTTATAAGTATAGATTATAAGGAAAGAGTGTGAGTGTGACGTTATTTCAGATACTGACCTATACTAACGGGTAACTGTAGGTAAGAGCGAATGTTATCGCCAATAATCGATCTTTTCCTTAATCGTTAAGTTCTTGATATGTATTATGTTAATTTCAGTCCCGCTTACTCTACCACGGGATTATAATAATAAAGTGTCGCTCGCACAAAATTGTAATTGTTATGAAAAATAAAAATTATAAGAAAACTGTTTATGTGGCATCAAAAGTTCTATATGATTTAAAACTTGAATGGTTTAGTCTTAGTAATGGTCCTTCTAGTAACGTTTTGGACTTTTATTATTTTGTTCTACATTTTAGAGATCATTAATTCTATCTTTTTAAAAACTGAGCTCTATCAAGATAACATGCAACTTTTTTTAAAAGCCGACAAAAATAAACTTTTTCCAAGTTTTGCTTCAAACCGACATTTAACTACCTACACAGACAGAGTAGATCAATTTCAATAATATACAAAGTAGTAGTTCAACACATACCGCTAAAGTTGCAAAAAGTTTAAAAGTTGTTTATAAAATTAAATCGACATATAATAAGCTACTTTAACCTTTCTTTATTATATGATGATTAAATTTCACTCATAAATTATTTATTTTTAAGTGTTAAAAAGAATAAAAAAATAATCCCAACTTAAGCAACTGAGGGATTTTAATTTATTTTTTATTTCAAAAATAGTAATTTGTGTACCAGTTTTTTTAATATCTAGGTAAATATATTATAGTAAGTGTATGTATTCGTATCAATAAAGCCAGTAATTTATTTATATATTCCTTAAGTATGTGTTTTTTCATATGTTGTTCTTGAAATGTACTCTTAAACATAAACAGTGGAAGAAAAACGACTTAAAGTTTAAGTTTTGGTTTTATTAAAGCATATCCTAGCGTAAAGTTCGTATATTTGTTTATTACTTCTTCACGCAAAAACTGCTAAACCGATTTTCATGAAATTTGGCACACACATAGCGGGCAACACATAGGATAGTTTTTATTTCGACAAATGATCCTGTGGGACCGTTAACAACGCGGGCAACAGCTAGTATACTTATAAGGTTATGCTTAACAGATTTCCTATTAGCATCAGTTTTTGTAACCGACAGCTTGACTATAACAAGATGGTAGAGTTTTGTGACTATCAATCGAGTATCACTGCCGTAACTATTCCATAATGCTGGCCACGTCTATCCCAGTCTCGGATTGGTAACGCGTTACTACCTTTGATGTTGTTAGGCTACGTCTGTTTCTTATTATCAGAAAAATCTTCTTAGCAACCATTCGTTTTCGTCTTTTCATTTTACTTGAAGAATACGTGTAGTTAATCAGAAATTTTAACGGAAAGAACAACCGTCTTACGAGTGATATAGCATTTAATAAAATTAGTATCTATTATTTGTTTCAGAACAAGACGAACATATGGCGAGAAAACATTTCTAACGTTTTATAACAGCTAATAAGAATAAGGAAAAAAAATTAAAAAATGATATAACAATAGCATCATCAAACCTACTTTTATGTAAAAGCAAGAGACTAATAAAAAAAGGTGAAGAATAGTCAAAAGTACTACAAGTAATGGGGATATTGTGCGGGACAACTATTAAGTGGTGAACGAAAAGAGCTGAGCAATGATAATGTTTATATGCGTCGAGACGAATTTTCAGATTTAATACTAAATTGCGAGTTTGCATTGTTGCGTTTTTCATTAAAGTAAAGTAAAATTTAGGGTTTATATGGCTTATTTTCAAAAAAGGTATGAAAAAGAATATGAGATTCTTCAAAATTTAAGCAAACTTAAAGCTCCAAGTGAAATAACTAAATCAATAAAATTTTAAATCAAAAGTTAACATAATATCTCAATCGTTACAGGCAAAATACCCTTTAATTAAAATACATTTGAATGAAAGTTGTTAAACGTGAAAATGAATCAGAAATTTGCAGAATTTCAAAATAAAAAAGTATGAAATGGTTTTCTACATTAGACATCGTTCTCGTTTTTAAATTATTAGCTCTGCCGAGCGTTATCAGCTTACAAGAAAAAAGAAGCTTTTATCATTGATGCTTAAATCCCGGACAAACACATTTTTACGCGTATGTATAATAATTTGTAATGTTAGTAAATCTTTTTCTTTATATGCGTATTTATATATTCGTAAAATTGTAGTCAGATTTAGAAAATACCTAAAGTTACCATACAATGCACTTATTTTTGTTTTGTGAAAGATCAAGGACAATTATTACTATAACATCAAAGGGCTTCATAACATGGCTCTCATAATTAATGTAACAGGTTTTATGTTCATTATTATTGATAACTATTCACTTAAATACAAGGAACAGGAAACATGTAAAGCCATTGGATAAGAAATAAAAAAAAACATAACTGTCAAGGCTGTACATGTTTACTTCCTCGTGCTTTTTAAAAAAGAAAAACATGAAATAATATCGCAATCCGCACAGAAAATAAACTTACGCGATTTCCGAAAAAGCACAAAATAAAAAAAAACTTATACGCGTGTTCGCGTATGGTTCTTGGGGCTGACTGTTTTATATTGCAAGCAACAGATGACTTTTGTTGAGCCTTTGCGCTTGTGTGAAATCGGAAAATCAATATGGCGTACGTACGTCATACGTTAGGAGTTTGTGTTTCGCGGGTTTTTTCATTTCCATTTAAGTCCAAGAAATAATATTAATTAAACATATTTTAATTCCTCATTTATGTTATGTTTCGTAAAATCAGTACCTATTACGGGTTTTTTTAGTTTGCATTCATTCATAGTTGTGTTGAAATAATCTATAAATATATATTTCTGTTTAAGGATTGAATGATATGTATTTTTCACTCTCTGTCGGATATGTTACGATATATTGCTATAAACAATGAGACGTTTTTCAAATATAGTAGTGTTTGCATATTGTTTTGTCAACAATACAAGTATCAATAAAATGTGTAATACTAAAAGTTTTTACGGCTTTATAGACAATCTAATTTGAATGGTAGAGCTTTGAGATGACTCATTGTATACACATTACACATACATACAATGTGTTAGAAATAATAAATTTAACAAAAATGTAACGAACTTAAATTTTTCTTAAGAAAAAATACTTCTATTTCGATTATGCCATTCCGATAAGCAATTTTTTATTCGTTAAATACCTAAACATAGCTGCTTCTTGTATTTGAATAACAAACGTAACAGTTATATGCCTAACGAGGCTGGAGTAAGAGTATCAGAAGATTTTCTAGGACTACAGAGCCGCTCCAAAATCTGTTATATTGTAGAAGACTTTTCCCAGAGCGTTCTACCAAAAAATGAACCCAAGTTTATCACATTAGTATCTCCTGTTAGAGGTCACAAAGTTTTTCATGTTTCGTGCTAATCTTTGAAAATATAACATTTTGTAAATTTTTATGATATGTAGTAATAAACAAGGGCTAGGTAGGTTTGAATTAATTTGCGTGACAAGTTTGCATTTTCTTAAACAATTTGCCTATATTTTAGATTTAAAAAAAAGATTTGATGGGAAAAATTATATATTTAAAAATGAACGCCCATTTCCCTCGGTCATCGCATCACTCGTGATTGGATGGTCTAATGTAGCAAACTTTTTCGTCTTCATATTGTCCGGAGAAGGCTCATATAAAAACATCAACATTAGTACAACGTCTGTCGGCTTAGCTAGTTTCTTAAAGAAATAAATAAAATCGTTTATTTAATAAAATGCACTTGTGGTGCGTTTATGTACACATAATATAATTGTGTAAAATCTACTACCGGATCGGAATGCGGCCTTAAAAAGTCGAATGCAAAATTTTACATTTTATAATAAATAATTAAATAAACCTATTGCTGCATAAGTGTGACTGCATTACATTGTGATTAGTCAAACCACATCAATGATCACCGAAAAATAATTATTATGAGAGAATATAATTAAATAATAATTAACAAACAGTACTAACAGAACTTGTTAGTATATTTTAAGTTCAATTCGCCTCAAATAAATTTTGAAAACCAGATAAATATGTACTGAGAACTGTCATAAATTAAGCTATATGTATGAAAATGATAGTTCGCGAGTGTGTACTGCCTTTTTTCCTTGTATATTTTATAAACAATTTATATTAAGTAATTAAGTAAGCATCTAGATGTCCGTACCCCGTGAAGAGGTAGGCACAGGTATCAGGTACAACCAGGGCGTCAACGATTAGTCCAAGGTTCTTAGTCCCGGAATCAATGTCATAGGTGGCAAACCTAACTCATAGTATATATGAGCATATATCTAATCCCAGACGAAGTTTTTTATTAGAAACTTGAAAAAAAAGGAACTCGGGACCTTATGTAGTTGACACCAACACAGAACCACTAGACCACAAAGGCAATAACAGTAACATACTGTTTTTTTATTTTTTTTAGGTGATACTTTTTTATTTGATTTGTGATATTTCTAAGCAGTTAATAATAAAATGATTTAATTTAAATAAGGAAAGAATAATTTAGGCGCAGTAAAAATCCAAAAGTCGACTTCGTTTTCGTCAGTAATCTATCTGGGTACACAAAAATAAATGATCTTCCTTAATTTTCTTGGGATCCCATCATCAGATCCTGACTTGCTGACGATGGGACCGCCTCTGCTGTACGCTCTTCAAAAAAAGAATTGTATATCTAAAGGACATGACTACCCGCGTTAACGGGTAAGAAAGGAAATAAAAGTATCGCCACGGGACTTGAATCCTCAGTAGCTCAAATGGTTAGATCATTCGTCAACTTGAAACGAAAGGTTACAGGTTCAAATCCTTTCTGAGGCGAATTATTGTCTTTCTTTAGAATTTATAGAAATTTAACCCTAGCACAGGGCAAGTGCTAAAGTAAAAATACCTTTAAAATCGATTTAGAATGAACGGGAAAATCGATTAACATACATAAAATAATTTTGGAGTCGAACATTCTTCTTTGTCTGTTAAAAAGAGTTACGGGTTGCAGTACGAGTAGTTTTTAAACTTTAATGTGATTCTGGGTAATTACTAAATATCGCCAGAGGAAGCTAATTGACGGTGGTTCGGGAAACCCACGGAACTGATAGAACAGGTAAACCCCTCGAACACTTGACACATTTGCTAATGCGGGTGATTATTTGTATATTTACTCTTCACGTAGACTTCCAAATGAGATAGTTAATGCGTACTGGATTAATGTTCATAATTCAAGAATTTGCTTAAGAAAACTGAAGAGTGCTTGAAATAAAAAAAAAAGATTTACTTAAGAAAATCGTTCATTCCACCACATTACGTGACGTTACTCCTTAAAGTAATAAAATTCAAGAAATAGAAACAAATATATGTAATAAAAATTAAAAAATATATTTTCATTTAAAAAGAAATACGATAACTCGACATAACTATACTGTACCATGGCTGAGTAATGTCTGTACTATGTAGAATAGCTACTGAAACATCTAATGTCTAACCGACTTCCCACAAAGGTGATCATGAAAGTACTGTCTAATAAGCACTGATTCTCTCGGCCTAATAGTATTAATTAAATAACTATAATCGGCTAAACATATAGACATATTAATTAGATATATCGACCGCCTCGTTGTTCGAGTGGCTAGCGTACACGTCTAACTACATTGACCAACCGTGAGGCTAGGGTTCGATTTCCGACGGGGGCAGGCATATGTGTGACGAACATTTAGATGTCTGCATTTTCCGAGTTTGGGTGTTGGTTGGTCGATGGAGGTAGGCGTGTAGGCTAATTCCTCGACCAAGGAGGTGATCACTTGTATGGAAAGTAGTCCGTCTCCTTATTAATTTAATCAAATTGAATAGTTTTCACTGAACTGGGACTATACATATCTACAAATAGTAATAAATATCCCTAAACAAGTAAAAAAATTGAATCTTATCTCATAGCAAGCATACAGGTACTTAGTAATACTTATAGAAATACTTAAATGAATACCAGCATAAATATTAAAACACACCCAGACTTAGAAATGCAGACAACTCCAAAAATCAGAAATACAGCTTATCATACAAATGTCTGCCCCCCTCGGGAATGGAACCATTCCGTAGGTAGTGTTAGCCATGTAGCTAGTCACCAAGCCCTCGACCAACGAGGGGGTCAAAGCGTAGTTTATTAAAAATACGACGTGAACACTGTTTTTCTCTAGTACACATAGTTATAATATAATATTTTTTGTTATGCTTAAACTGGTTTTACTTTTTGCAAATATCCAGGACTTTGCAATTAAGGATAAATAAATGCGACTCAAAATAGTTTACATCGGATTTTGTTTGTCAGTAATTTTGTTTTTGAATTATTATATTAAAAAGCTTGGACCATCTGCTTTCCAGCCTGATGTCTCTTAAGCGGCGAGCTTAGGGTAAAAAGGGTTGTGTCGTTACCAACAAAACCACTGGCGCCCGAGTGCTGTGCAGCAACTCGCCCTGATTACCTAATCCTTACATATTCCTAAAGCAGCAACCGTGTTGGTCGGGGCCTCTTTGCAGAAGTGACCATCTGCCTTCCTGCCAAGCAGCTTGTAAAAGGCGAGCATAGGCTTACTTTCACTGACACCGTGATATCTAAGTGGTAGAGTTTCACACCGACTTGCTCGGATTGGTACCACCTCCTTATCTATTCCTGTCGCCATAACGTTAGTGTCAGTCAGTTCCGGTTGCGAGGACAAGGTAGCCTTTGTACTTACTTTTGCTCGAGGCCTAACATGCCGCCCTCAGTTTGGCAACGCATCATTATCACCTTTAGGCAGCGTGAATATTTCTTACCATTAGGAAACCCGCCTATTTGTTTGTCTTCCAATACCTTAAAAAAACCACCTTACTTATTCCTAACCTTAAAAAAATCATCTTACTTATTCCTTAAGCCATAATTACATTTGATCTCGATGGAGGGGTAGCCTTTAGACTTGCACAATGTTAAAATGTTAAATACTCGCATCTATAGGTCAAGGTTGTCTACTACCAATAGCAGAGCTGTGTGCTTGTTCGTTGTTTTTTATTGCAAGATAATATAGTGAAGCACCAGTAACCATATCACCAACATTTTTTTTATTAATAAACGATGTTTGTGTCTTGTCATCAGAAGAGTATACTCTCTATAACTTAAAAAAATACATTGTTTTAGATAAGAGTAAAAAGATTTATTTCTACCATGTGGAGTAACCCTACCAAAAAGGTGGCAGAAGAAAGGTGACATAGGAAGTAAGACGTAATAGAACATGAGTATCTGGACTTACACTCCCTTAAAATTTTTATTAATAACGTTGGTGGTCTTTTATTACGCGCTATAACTAATTATTTTAATTAATCGCTTTCTTCTTTCAGCGATGTGACAGACATAGCACAGTATATATAGTATTTTATAATTTGTAAAGAGCAGGTTTAGAGCCGTCAGTTTAGGACCGTCTCATTTCTACAGACATTTAATATATATTTCTTTGATTACGTTGATTAATATCGTTACAAGTTGACATGTCCACTAATCTGACATGTCTAAAATGTTTCATCGCTTTTCTATTTGATTCATTTGAAAATGATAAAGTACATTTAAAATAAGTTTCGTTGGTGCACAGCAGAATTATCACCAATTTTAAATGTTTAAAATCCGAAATTCACGTTTTTAGAATTTTAATAGCTTTATGTACAATGAAAGCTAGTCAACTGATGGAAAGGCAAGAAGGATAAAAAAAAGTTAGGAGAGTTTGCTAGGAAATGTGTATTCATTATGTGTTTAAAGACGCTTAAGTTTTCTGCAAACATCTCGAACTGGCTTTTTTATGTTAAGAGACCACCAAGTATTTTACATTCATGAAAATTATGTTCTGCGAATGACAAAGTCACAGCGTAGCACAATGTAGTGTAAATCTTATTTACCCTCGAAAGGCACTTGAGATGTAATTTCATACTGTGGTGTGAAATGGAATCCTAAGACGGATTATGCCATAGTGCTCTCACAGTGTTCTGATTTGAGTGCTATACTGTTTGTGGCACGTGTCTTTGGTCTTTGCTACAACACTCCGTATGGATCTTTGGTGTAGAATCGACCAACTGCATGTCTGTATGACAGCTTATAAAGGGGTTAAACTGGTTAAATTGGTCCCCCGTATTGGTCCAGGCTTCTTTGCGGAATAGACCATCTGCCTTCCTGCCAGGCAGCTCGTAAAAAGCGAGCATAGGTTTACCGTCACTAACACCTTGACATCTCACTAGGTGGTAGAGTTTCGCAGCAACTCTTCCGAATTGGTACCACCGCATTACCTATTCCCGCCATAACGTCATGACGTGTACCGGTTTGGAGGGTAAGGTAGCCGATAAACTTACTTTTGCTCGAGGCCTAACATCCCAGCCTCAGGTTGGCAACGCACCATTACCACCTTTGGTGTCACTAGGCCTTTGGTGTCTCTAGGCGGCGTGAATTTATTACCATCAGGAAATACGTGTGCTTGTGTGCCTTCCAATATCGTAAAAAAAATTAAAAAGACTATCGGTGGTAGAGGACTGTGCAGCAAATTGCTATGCTTATTGCCATATTGCCACTGTCACACTGTCGCACTGTGCTCCTCTTCACAAGAACCTCGTGAACCTGATCATATTTAACACAAAAAAAAGAATGAACGAAATTGGTCCATTCGTTCGGGTGTGATGCGATGACAACGGAAAATGGGGACTCGTTTTTATTTAAATAGATAGATTACTAGCTGTTGCTAGCTGCCAGGGGTAACTCTGGCTCTTCTATTATATATATTCTATATATCTATAATCGTAGTTAATGGTCGCACAGGAAATTTTCAGGATAAAAACGATACTGTGCTAATCTAAGTTACCCTGTATGTGTGTGCCAAATTTCAAGACAATCGGTTCAGCAGTTTTTGCGTGAAGGAGTAACGAACAAACAAACATACAAACTTTCGCATTTATAATATTAACAGGATTATAGAAAGGAAATGTTTCAATCTTTGAAATAATCTTGTTTGAGGCGAGAAATCAATCTCTACTTGGATTGCATACTCTTCCTACATATTAAAACTCTGTTATTTTAATTTTATTTTATTAATTAGGTATTTACTGAACTCGCCTCTGTGGCCTAGCGGTCCGGGTGTTGGACTTGACTGCATGAGGTCCCGGGTTTGAATCCCGGGTCGACCAACAAAAAGAAAATTGGATTTTTCCAATTTTCTAATAAAAAAAAATGTTGGTCGGGATTGGAAATGTGCCCGGTTGGCGATAGGCTTGCCTCCTATCACATTGTGGGACTTAGTATCTTCGGCTAGTCGTGGGTGCCTTGGTTGTACCTCTGCCTACCTCTTCGGGGATATGGGCGTGAAGATACTACTGAACCTTATTTTTTTTTATAGGAATAGACAATATACCTAGAGACCTTTAAATCTATGCATGTAGGATATTATTTGAGACTCCTATCAGTATAAAGATAATGACCGTTATTGTATCAATTTATGCTCAATTAGGTTCTCCCGGGTTAAGTACGACGCAGATTAAATTTCAATATTCGTTATCTGCGACTTTAATCGCGGTAAAAAAATCTAAGGAACTACTCCAAGTACATTATTTTATTGAAATAACAGTTTCCCACTTCATTATTATTTAATGTATCTATGTTTTAATATACTAAACCTTCAAAATAGGGCGTGAATATGATGAACGAATGCCGAGTAGGTAGACGAGTTGGTCTATTCTTCGAATGAATTTAAAGTCAGCATGGAAAACTTATGTGTAACATTTGTTTTATTATCTCTTCACAAAAGGTTTATTCAGGACGAATTACCTATTTTATGAGAGACCGTTTGACGAAGTAATTTCAAGTTTATTTAACACAACTCACGAGGGCCCCACCGCGCAGTTTATATGTCTGATAAGCAGACATAATTAGTATGAAAATAAATAAATGCTGCAATGTGTCATTTTACTTTAGATATAGGTGTGCTCAGGTTAATGTTTGGTAAGATATTTATATTGTACAAATGTATGTGTATCTGTGTACATTAGACATCCAAGTGTTGTTGCTGACAAATAAGTACCGTATGTATCCTATACCTATGTACCTATATAAGTCATAATAAGTTTATATTTAAGCACAAACGGGAGCACAAAATAATATACACTTTGATAGCAGTTACAAAATGAGATGATTTACATTCAATCAATAACTGTTTAGTGTGAATTAATGTATTTTTGTGTCTATTTTTAAGAGGTTTTGACCATATATATTATAAAAAAAATATTTCTTGTTATACTAAAAACATATGATTTGTAATTATTATATCTTAATTTATGGATTGTAATTTGAATAGTAAATGAAATCGTAATTGTAATAAATAAAAAACTTAGTAGAAGGCTAGGTACTAAAAATGTCACACAGGTATCAAATATTTATTGATTTGTTACAAACATATGAACGTAGAAAATAGTGAAAGTTATGAAACATTTTGGTATTTAATCAAATTAAATAGCTAATGAAACTAATATTTTTTATGGATCATTTGCAAGCGACTAGATAAAATTAAAGTAAATAGGACAGTTAAATTTAAGGTAAATAGGATTAGTCCTGGTTGCCGGGGAGTTTGTTTTGTCATTTCTTCTCCTGACTGGCTGGCTAGGTTTGGAAACGGTGGTAGTGTATGGTAGATAGAGTAAAGTCATCAAAATCATTATTGTTTAAATTAATAAGTGATAGCTTTGTAATAAAAATATTTTTACTAATTTATATAAATAACAATAACAAAAACTATGTGAATTAAAAAAAAATAAGTTGGTTTATTTGCGTTTTGCACACCACGTATGTGGTTGAATATATTAGTACAAATAAGCATTTTGTAATAACTTTTAAACACGTAATCTGCAAATAAATAAAATTCATTTAATTTACATAGGCAAAGACATTAAAAGTGTTATTATTTCTTTTGACGCCTTTTATTTACATACGAAATGGTCATTTAATTAATTATTTATACTACATTATTAAAATTATAATACATTTATATTGTAAATCTAATAATAAATTCCGTTGTTGCCACTGGAAGCTGTAAACCGTATTGTTTATTTAGACACATTAAACATATACCGCAACTTTGCTTGCATTTTCATGGTTTTCATATCGACAAAGTCACTTAAACTTTCGAGAAAAAAGTAGCCTATGTCTCACTCAGTGTATTTTATTTCATTATAATCAGTTACATCGTGTTATACAAACAATCAAATTAAGTAAACACTGAGAAAAGAAACGAAACTCAACAAATATTCGAATCGAAACTGCATTTTAGTCGCAAGTCGCAACTTGACGTTTGATTAATGTATTGTGTGTTATAGGTTATAAATGTCATTAAGTTAAACATTAAACTACCTATGTGGTGCTATGCGAGTGGTAATTACCAGTAGGAAGACCATTACATTCTGTTATATTTGGGCAAGTATTTTAATTAATTATTTTTGTCGTCTGGAAAAATGTTGATCAGAATTTCATTACACATAGTACCTACACACAATTAAGCCTAAGCTTCGATTTATAAAAACTGTTGTGCAAGAACTTAATATATTTGATTAAACAAAAATGAAAAACTCAAAACTCTTGATGAAGACAAAGATGCCTTGATGATATAAAACGTATTTCATATATATAATTAAAGTTGAGCAAAAGGTAGGTATTATTATCTTTATCTACCATATTACAAAAAAATAGTTATAATATATATTAATAAAATTGATTGTTATTAAATATTAACATTAATAAATAAAATGATGCCACTGTTTTCAGTTGTTCTAAATTGCTATTTTCTAATTAGTTTATCTATTAGTTAGTTTATATGTTTAGCGGTTGAATGCGCTAAGTCCAAGGATTATCTTGGACGTCTTTTAAAATATGTTCAAGTCTTAACACCTAAATAAAGTATCTTCACGCCCATATCCCCGAAGAGGTAGGCAGAGGCACAACCAGGGCACCCACGACTAGCCGAAGATACTAAGTCCCACAATGTGATAGGTGGCAAGCCTATCGCCAACCGGGCACATATCCTATCCCGAGCAACATTTTTTTTATTAGAAAATTGGGAAAAACCCAATTTTTTTTTGTTGCCCGACCCGGGATTCGAACCGGGGACCTCATGCAGTCAAGTCCAACAACTGAACCGCTAGACCACAGAGGCGAACACCTAAATAGTTTTTGTATTTTCAATTGCATTGCTTTGTGTAAATCCAAAAGAAATCTCACTTATCATTGTACGCACCAAATTAGTTAAAAATGAACGTCACCCTACAAAATAACTATGGCGACAGGAATTAGTGTCACGATCATGACAAATCGCTTTTAATATTGTTAATCAACCTTCAGACGTCTAACTTATGTTTATAACTAGACATTGTGAGTACTAATACATAGGTACCAAAAACCTATCTCTGCACTGAGAACTGAATCTCTAATCAGTAAGAAAGAAACCAAAAATGTAGACAAATAAGGATTTGCAGCTTTGTTAAATCAACGAATGACCTCTATAAGGTGCACATACAGCACGCGGTTTTTGTCTGATATTTAATAAACGTAGATTGAAGTGAAAACTTGGATATTAAAGTTGGGCAGTTTTGATATATTAGAATGGTTATGGAATAATTTTGCACAAATGGCTTTTATTATCAGTATAAAAGAACTATAATTTATGTTTATTGGTTCGAGAAAAAAAAATTACATGTCATGCGTTGTTTCTTCTAGTCCACAGCGAGGCCACAGGCCTATATAAAACAGAAATTTATTTATTTCACATCCACCAATCATAAGGCACTTGTGACACATCTATACAATACTAAAATCTACCACCTGATCCGAACCCACAATACATTGAAAAGATCCAGCGAAAGAAACTCAGCAGAAGGCTTTACTTTTTTTAAGTCTATACAAATATAGCAGTAATACATTATGTACTATTATTTATAAGAGATTGCCATGAGGAGCAATTAATCCCAAGATCTCTTATCCGCCAAATATTCGGTAATGGTATAGTAATATTTTTATACAATTTTAATTTGACATATTGTTTTAATTTATTTAATGGAAGGTCTTGCATATTATCGGAAACTTTACTGTAAAAACATAACATATGAAAGAATAAGAAACGAGACACATACACAGCAAGTTTGTGTTTATTCCTCGTATTCACACGATATGCGTGATTGTTTTTTAAATGAACTTTAATTCTTTTGAACATATATTTCATTTTCAAAGATATACGGGATAGTTACAGTTAGAATACTAATTTCTTGAAAATTTTCTCCCAGAGAAACTATTGGGCCTACGTTACATTATTAATTACATTGCATTATCCTTTTTTATAACACAATTATAGTATTTACATCAGTAAAACTCCCTCAAAGAAGAACTCCATACGCCATGATTCTGTGAAATCAACTAAATTATACAATCCTAGAGAAGTACAGTTATATGAAACTGTGTGAATAAGTAATTAATATGTAGGAAGCCCCTCTATAACCACCTAATCTTGGCCAAAGTTGTTTTTATTAGGAAATATTTTTTGTCGTTTTCACTGAAAACTGAAAATATGTTTTGTTTTTGTTGCCCGACTCGGGAATCTAATCCGAGATCTCAAGTCAAGTCCAACACCGGATCGCTACACCACAGAGGCGATCACACTTCAGATAGGTACCCAAAACTACTTGAACAGATAAATAATTAAGAATAATTGTAATAAACACACCCAGACACAGAAATACTGACATCTAGATGCTCGTCACACTAATACTCGTCGGAGATCGAACCCGGGCCTCTCGGTTGGTCTGCGAGTTGCGACAAAATACACCAACCCCTCGATCCCAGCTTCCAGTCGGCAGCGGACCGTTAAAACCCGTGGCGTCTACAGACGACGCGTATTTCTTACTACCAGGAATCAGTTTACACGTTTTCCTTCCTATAACACAAAACATTCGAATCTAAAACTTCCCCGTTTCATTTTGTGAAACTGGTCATCATTATAAAACGTTTAAGAAAACAGACGAGTCATTGATCAAGAAACGACGTGTGGTAATGACGTGTGTGAGCGCCATATTGTTTGATTCATATAATCATGTTAATAACCGACGAGGAAAGCCTTGGGAAACGACCTAATGAGTCTGACTACTCACTGACGTCCAATTTCCATAACCTATCCACGGTAAAACTTGGTGTCTATAGCTTAGTTTAAACTACTATAATTCTAGAAAAACAAATGTTATGCAACAAAATTCAAAGCGTCATGCTCGTGTTTATCCAGGTTCCCTTTACAGAATATATACCTTCCTGCCTGGAACCGTAAAAGATGAGCGTCGGTTAAATATGTCATAACTGATAACCAACAAGACCACTGGATGTAATGTGCTGTGGAGCAACTTGCCGGATCAGATATCCATAGCTTTACCTATTCTTGCCGCCATGCCGACATTGTTATGTTCTGATACTCATCATGGTAGGACAGCGATCTTTAACATCTAAGTACAGTGTCTTATAGCTACTTATTATCGCATATAATAAATGTACAACTTCTAAAGGAATCTGCAACTAACAGAACAATACTCTCTTTTATTAATTTTCAGCATCTTAGTTGTAGGAGAAGAGCTGCTGTTCCCACTGACTAACTAAAAAGTTAAGAATTTTGTAAATATAAGGTTGCTATCGGGTAATCAAGAAAGTATCGTTCTGGCAGGGACTTACGTCACTGTGTATCGTCTAAAATTTTAAAAACATCAAAATATTATTTTATCCAACAATATTTTTACATGTTGTATTTTACATACTTTTACCGCCTACTTAGTAAACGTGGATTACAGTGAGTCTAACTTTACTCCAAACTTAAACATGACATTACACAAATTCACTATTAAAAAAAATGGAGTCAACTACTTGGAAGCTGATCTCTGACTTAAAGAAATTCCATGTCCCTACGGGGTTTAGTGACTGAGTAAGGGTCGATTATTTTGACATTTAATTCATATTTCCGATTATAGGTTTTTGTATTCCATCAAAAATCGTTTGAAAACTTATCTTGCGAATTTTAATTGTGAAATTAAATGTTAAGTTGAAAAAACTACAAACAGTTTAACGCAACATTTATATAAAAAAATAAAAGTATTAAGTTTGCTATGTTTTTTATTAACCTAAATCATATGACATTAGTTGCCTTAAATCTGAATGTCTTAAGACTTACTTTTAAATTAAACGGGTTATACCTTTTCATCATGTTATTTATCAGATTCTGTTTTTTGCTGTCAAGTGTCTTGTGTCACTTCAGCCAAACTTCATACAAAATTGGGGTTTTGCTATATATCTATGGAAGATCCGCCTCTTATTACGTAGTATTTATGTAATAAGAGGCTACAAAAAATAAAGAAATGAAGAATATAACCTAAAACAAAAAAAAAAATTGCAAGTAAATGCTTTTCTTAAATGATTTTTTCCTCTTGAGACACGCTAAGACCTATTGACATACTGCCTCTTTCATTATAATATTTTGTTGTATTTTGCCTATATTAAGAAATTGATATCTTGGATAAGATAAATAACTAAATCTACATCCAAATATTAAAAGTTTTTTATTTATGATTTGTCAAATGCATAATTTACACCTTTATTTTATCCTTGTTTTAGAACAGATTTATTTCTGAAGTCATTTTGTTTAATTCCTTATTTTCCCCATCACAGCTTCAAATACATAATTTATTATTAACCAGCGGCCCGCCCCGGCTTCGCACGAGTATAATATATATATTAACCTTCGTCTTCAAACATTTTTTTCATAAAAAAACCGGATCAAAATCCGTTGCGTATTTTTAAATATTTAAGCATACATAGGGCATAGGAACAGAGGAAGCGACTTTGTTTGTACTATGTAGTGATTACACGTAGAAGCAAATGTTAATTTTTGTCATAACAGACACCCAGCCAAAGCTCTTTCATCAATGTCTCAAACATTAATTATTTATTATGTATTTTTATAGCTTGTCTTCAATAAATCGTTCCCCTCGCCCAGTCCCATGTCTCGCTTGTTGTGCTAATTATCGTCTTCATTTTTCAAACAAAATTTTGTATTTAATAGCCTACATAAAACGTTGGAAATCTCAGCTTCTTACTCTATTTTAGATTTTTGGTTTCCATGTTTATAATAATTATAATTTATAATGCACTTGTCACTTAACTCATTTAACTGTTCAGTTTTTCTATTTTTTACCTCTTTTATCTGCAAGATTAGAGGGAATCCTAAAAAAGCGCTCTAGTTCTTTTAAACGTTCCCATCAAATAGGACGAAAATACGGTTGCCATAACATACGCGTTAGACCCTCGTAAGGAAGGTGTTGATAATTTATGGTTGCACCACGATTTCAATATAAAGTTAGTACTTGGTCACTGAAGTAGTAACAAGTACAGTTGTAAGTTCGGATAGTACTTGGATTAAGCAATTTTTATTAATAAAACAGTTAGAGTATAGTCTAGCTCTCAGTCTATTTATTAAATGACTTTGAACAATAGCATTGACATGGTACCTGTAGGCCTGACCGTAAGAGTATGTATTTGTCACTAACACCATGATCGTCATTA
Organism: Calephelis virginiensis; assembly: GCA_002245475.1. NCBI lineage: Eukaryota > Metazoa > Arthropoda > Insecta > Lepidoptera > Riodinidae > Calephelis > Calephelis virginiensis. Next base: position 336,127 of record NJDC01001516.1, read on the forward strand.
GACGGTAGAATTCTGTAATGACAAGCCCGAATTATATAAACAAAGAAGCTGATTCCATGACGAACGTACAAAAGACGTGACATAAAAAAAAGAAGTAAAATTATAAAAAATCACTCCAATTTCGTTTCCCCGTCGAGATTTTTTCTTTTTTCGAAAGGCATGACATAGATTTACATGAGATCACTTCTCAATCATGACCTACCATTCGAAGAAAAACCATTAAAATCTGTTAGTTACTGGCTATCTAAGCAATCTCGCAGAATATAAAAAAAAACATAGACTAATTGATAACCTCTATCTTTATGAAGTCGGTTGAAAATTGTAAAGGTGCGTTGTTAACCTAAAGCTTGGTGACTATGAAAACGTTATGGCAAATTTCTTTACGCTAACGTCTTACAAGTTGCCTGGCAGCTAGGCAAATTGGACCGGACCCAAGTCTTGCTAAATATGTGGGACGTCAGTCTTTAAACAGTTTATGAGTTTCCCTCGCGTTGATCCGGGCTCCTTTCCAGAATATACTATCTACCTTCCTGTGCCAGGCAGCTCGTAAAAGGCGAGAATAGGCTTACCTTCACCGACACCGTGACATCTGACTAGGTGGTAGAGTTTCGCAGCGACTCTACCGGATTGGTACCACCGCCTTATTAATTCCTGCCGCCATAACGTCATGACGTATTCCGGTTCGGAGGATAAGGTAGCAGGTAAACTTACTTTTGCTCAAGGCCTAACATCCCCGCCTCAGGTTGGCAACGCACCATTACCACTAGGTGTCTCTAGGCATCGGGAATTTCTTAGCATCAGGATATCCGTCTGCTTGTTTGCCTTCCAATATCATAAAAAAAATGTCTGTCTTTAAAAAAAGAAGACATTTTTGTCTGTCTTTTTTTATGTGATAAGACAGTGAATAAGCTCACAGCTCTTCTGGTGGTAAGAAATATCGTGGCCCATGAACGCCATAAATATTATAGGCAGTTTAGCGCAACTTTCATATAAAAAAATAAAAAAAAAAATAAGTTTGCTATGTTTTTTATTTGCCCAAATCATATGACACTAGTTGCCTTATATCTGAATATCTTTAGGCTTACTTTAAAATTATACGGGTTATAATAAACTTTATACAAATTCGCGTTTGCTATGTATCTATGGAAGTCCCGCCTCTTATTACGTAGTATTTGTATACTCTTTGATTATAGGTGCGTCACTGTCCAGTAGGGTTACTCTCGAAGCACGATTCATGCATTATTGGAAATTGGAATCGAATATGTCATTTTAGGTACTCTTGAACACAATACTGAAGAATTCTTAACATTTAATTAATAGTAAACAATAAAATATTTTATCCTATTCTTTGAATTTATTTGTAACTAAATGTTAACAATCCGCTAAATCCGCTAAAATGGCATGTACGATTCCAATGTCCAATTCCCATGATATCGAGATTCAAGAGTAACCCTACTGGGGTCGGGATGTTAGGCCTATTGTGCTACTCTACTGGCAACCCAATTCTCCGGACCAGATCGTTATCGTTATGTCAGCAGGAATAGGTAAGGCGGTGGATCCCTACCCGGGCAAGTGCTGTACCGCAATCTACCGACAGTGAAGAACTGTCTTTAAAAAAATCACCTGGGGGCCTGAGATATTTGGCCAGCCCTGCCACCCTATTGTTACGCCACTGTATCCATTCGTCATGGTCTGCATCGACGTGGGCTCAATAAGTCGTATCTCTAGGTTATTACTTTGTAATTTTAGCTACAATGTAATAAATCTGTGCTAAGTCATAACCTGTAACACGATGATATGTAAATTGATATGTGAAAGGGCGAAGTACATATTATGTTTCCGTGTTTGCTATATAATGCATATAATATACACTTCAATTCTTTAATTGCCCACGGGCAGCAGATATGAAAATAGTAATTTACCAATAAAACAAAAATTCTATGGTCAGAGATCACACGGACGTCTTATAGGTATAAGAAAACTTTTACCTATATTAGACGTCATACACGCTAAAGTTGCAGCACCATCTTTTGCCAGGTTTCAGTCTACCTTGACCCTACTCTCTAGATTTGAGCGTGTTTCCCCGTGTTGGTCCGTATCCACTGTTTAGGATAGACCATCACTACCCTGGGTGGTAGCTCTTGTCTAATAGGCTTGAAATAGGATTGTAATATTACCACTATGGCTAATAGTGGTAGAGTACTTATCCCCATGTTAGTCCGGGCTCTTTTTGCAGAATAGACCATCTGCCTTCTTGCCATGCAGCTCGCAAAAAGCGAACATAGCCTTACCGTTACTAACATTGTGACATCTGACTAGGTAGGAGAGTTTCGCAGCGACTGCCTTATCTTTTCCTGCCGCCATAACCTCAGTGCGTAGTTGTGCCTCTGTCTACCCCTTCGGGGATATGGGCGTAAAGATACTTACTTATCCTGCATACCATCCCGGCCTCAGGTTGGTCACACACCACTATCACCTTTGGTCTCTCTAGGCGGCGGGATTTTTTTACCATCAGGAAATTCGTCTCCTTGTTTGTCTTCCAATATATTAAAAAAAGCATTATTCCTGGGTAGTGATACGTGTGATTTTCAGTATTACAAATACTGTCAAAATAATTATAGCATTATATTTTAATCCAGAGGATGTTGTAGCATATACTTGCATATTAGGCTTGATGCCCCAGGCCACAATACAGCGACGCACCTGTAAAGTCTATGATGTCTATGGGCCATGGTTGCTCTCTTACCGTCAGGAGAGCTATTTGCTTGTTCCCACCAACACCAACGTTAAAAGTAAAGTAAGAAGCGATGTTTAAGAAATATCCATTGAAACTATGTCCTAATGAAAAAAATATTGTAAAGTAACTTATAATAAAATTAACAGTATAAAAGCAAATTATGGAAAGAACTGAATGAAATAAGGAAAAATAAGGATAACTTATGGCCAAACAGTAAAAATTGTAATAATAAAACGAAATAAATAACGTTCATTAGAATTCATGTTACAATTATTACGAAGTTAAAAATAAATTCAGTAAAACATTTTTAAGTTTCAATAGATAAGTTTAAATAAAAATTGCCATTTTGAATATTTTGCTTACATTTATTGAGCAATTTAATTAATTTTTCTGTTATTTATTTCTAAGGCTTCTAAATTCTGATACATTGAATTGTACTCCTCTTCTATGCTACTGTAGGGCTGAGAAAATAATAGACACTTGGGTTAAAATGACTCTCAGCTCTTACATATTTTTCAAATTTAGAGTAATTACTGTTTACAATTCAAAAATATTATTAGTAACTTATGTTTCAGTAATGATGCTGCAAAGCGTAACCGGTAGTTTATAAAAATAATAACAAGTTATTAGTGTTTTTTACCAATGTGTTGATGGTTGAAAATAAGTGATTTTTTTTGTTTATCTTCATTTAACGCTTTTGTTAAGAGTTTACATCCTATTAAAAGAAAAACTTGAAAAGACTTAACTGAAAATACAACGCAATTAAGATTATTGTAAATTAATTAGGAATAGGCCCGTTAAGTTGTTAAATAATTAGTACTAAGGAGTTTTACTTACCATTATTCTTTTCTGTTTTCTTCTTTACAATAACGCCATTTTTCTCCATACAAGTATTCGATACAGCCAACTCCTTCATGATCACAAAAAAAGAAAAAAATAAGTACGATTCCCGCGCTCTAAGACGTCACTTTGACAAGATGACTTAAGAATGGCAATGGGCTAATTATTGGAGCGAAAACTCCTTCGTGTAACTTACGGCCAAGGTAAACACAATCGAATAAAAAAATAAGTAGAATGGAATTTTTAAGACGTTAGTCTCAGGTGCCTTTTCGCAAGGTTCGCGTACAAATGCCCGTTGTAAAATTGATCGCTAATATTTATAACGACTTCAGTCTTTTAGAATTATTTGATATAAATTTTTTTATCGTAACGTGATGTAAAATTAAATAATAGGTATTTTAACCTCAAAAGTTATCGTTTTTGAGATAGCTTCAAATAGGTATACAGAAGACGGTAGTGAAAAAAAAATACCTATAAAATGTTAGCACTATAAAATACGGTTGGCTTATTGATGCTGACGTTTGTTGAGTCGAATTACGCAAAATACTCGTCCGTACGATACATAATATGCCTGTCCTTGTTTAATAGTAAGTAGACGCTTGCAAAAAAACATGAAAACTTTTGAACTTACAAATTAGACGAAATCTTTAAAAATTGAGATTTAGAATATTATTCTACAGGTCCAATAAAAAAAGGGTTAAATAACCTTCTCCAGAAGGCATATCTTTAATAGCAAAGTATTAGACAAAATGTCCGAGACTTACGCAATCAATAATAAAATATGTAATGCGTGTGATCTTTGTGTTTCTGTGTACATGCTGAACGTATGTCAACTATTTTGTTTAATCTTAGTATTATTTAGCAATGTTCTCACTGTCTTTCACTAGTGGTAGAGTGCCATGCAGCCACTTGACCGGGTAGAAATCCACCACATATGGTTTCAAAATGGTTCTTTTTATAAAATTGTTAGATTGTACTTTTTGACGCGAAGTTTAATTTGCATCTGTTATTTATAGTAAATGAGGTGCTGTTTTTAGTTATATATCATATTTAGTGTGTATTGCGAATTTCATTATGGACAAAAACATCGAACAAAGAGTTTGACTTAAATTTTGTGTAATTGTAACCAATTGTAAACAAAAAGTGTAAACCAACGTGATTTCATGTTCAGAATCATTAAAAATGTTACAGAAGGCTTGCCGTGAATCGACTTCATCAAAAACCCGTGCTTATAAGAGTTAAAAGTGCTTATGAGCGTTTAATAACGGTTGAGATTGAAGAATTGCCTCTCTCTGGTAGGCCATCAAGCAGCCAAATCAATCAATAAGGCCAACTTTGAGCGAGATAGTTGCCAAGCTTTTTATATCTCACGAATCGATCCGCATTCTTTTAACTAATCATTCATATTTTTCACCAAAAACTCAATCGCATGAGTGTCGCTAAGAACATGCTAGATCGAGTCAATCCAGACCCAACACATATGAAACACATTGTCCCTGATGACGAGGCGTGGATTTTAGAGTTTGATATGCGAATTAGTTAGAACTAATTTTTGACCAAACCCTCAACAAACACCATCGAGCAAATATGGTAGGTATTCAACAGATATGGCTCCAGCCGACTTCCTTCTTTTTTCTTAGCTCAAATAACCACTTTGTAGCACCCGTTTTAATCGATAGAGGACATAAAAAAGAATTGGAGAGAACTGAACTCAATTATTCCGGAAACAGCGTTTAAAAATATTTTGATGATTAGATTAAGAATTAGAAGTGTATCATTTCTGAAGCAGCATATTTTAAAGGTGATAAAATAAATGGATGCTCGGATGGGCAGCGTTCGGGAAGCTAAATGGTATCTTATTGTCCAAATTACCGCAGAGCCTAAAGTCGAAAGTCTTCGACCGGTGTGTGTTACCAGTGATGACAAATGGAACTGAGACTTGGCCGTTAAATGTGGGCCTCTTAAATAAGCTCAGAGTCGATCAGTGTGCTATGGAGATAGCTATGCTCGGTGTTTCTCTGCGAGATATGATCCGTCATTCGATGATCCGCAAGAGAACGAGAGTTACCGACATAGTTCAGAGAGTTAGCAAGCTGAAGTGGCAATGAGCAGGTCACATTGCTCGCAGAACCGACAACCGCTGGGGAAGAAAGGTTCTCAAGTGGTGGCCTGCACCGGAGGACGTAGTGTTGGATGACCTCCCACCCGGTGGACTGATGACCTGGTCAAAGTCACGGGGAGTCGCTGGATACAAGCGGCTGGTGACTGTGACTTATATCGCTCTTTGGGGGAGGCTTATGTCCAGCAGTGGACGTCCTCTGGCTGATGATGATGGTAAAAATAAATGTTGATGAATAACAAACAGTTTGTGTATTATTTATCATTTCCCGGTAGTTTAGACAAAATAATACTCTGTTAATATTTCCGTAAAAAGTTTTGTCGAGGTTTAGAATTTGATTTAATTTTCGCCACCAGTTTCGGTTAGAAGAAACTAGGATATCCGAGTAAAACATTTGAATTATTCTCATACAAACTTAATGGGTGGAACTTAATTCCTTGGGACAGTAAGTAATTAATAAAATTGTACATAGATATATATATTATACATATTTCTATATAGAAAGAATAGCACTTGAAATTTTTGAAACAAGCTGTATAATGCGAATATGGATGAATATAGGTATCCGGCAAGACCTAGGTTGACATTTCACGACCAAAAGTGGCCAAAACAAGTAAGTTCTACATCATGGTACTCGTATGTGATGTAAAACTACATGTGGTGTTAAGTGTCTCTACAACCGGCGTATTTGCATGAAAAGAGTAACAATTGTTAAGGAAGCTTGCAGGAACTTGGCACTGGATAGTACCCGCCTACATCTAAAGGGACTGTGCGTGAGAATGTATGCTATAAGATAGCGAACAAGTAACTAGCGCACCTCAGGATCAAAGACAGCCATTGCCTAAAGACACCATAAGTACAGGTGATTATGGCTAGGTCTTAAGACGCGTGTCCTCCTTTTCTCCAGCTTGGAATACAACAAATATAAAAAACGGTCAAACCCAATCATATCTATGTTACAAATTACATTCTGGAGTTGAAAATATGTTTTTACGGTAATATTTTATCTCAATGTTATGTTAATACATGACAGAACAGTAGAAAATAGATAAACAATTTTAATGTAGAAATGTAATTAGTTTCATTATAATTTTAAGCGTTAAGAAACTAGTTTTAGTTTTAATATTTAGTAGCTCACTTAAGTCTATATCTATACATATAATAAAACTGTATTAGAGTGAATTTTAAATATTGAAAATATTAAAAAACAATCCGCAAGCGACTATAAATTACAGCAGATCACATTTTTAGAATTTTTGTCTGCCTGTCTGTACCTCTACCCGCGATTCACTTCAAATTCCACATTTCGAGGCAGGTAATGTGCTACTTTTAATCCCGTTTACTAAGTGGATTTCTATGGGAGAGAAATAGGTCACGTCAACATTTAAATTGTCTATAATAACATATTTTCATAAACGTAGTATATAATTCATAAACGCGTAGTCCGATTTCATTAATGCTTTTTTTGTTTTGTAGTAAGTGCTTTATGTTGTGTAATACAGTTCGCATTTCTTCGAATTCATATTTTATGTATCCGCTATTTCGTCGCGAACTAAGTCGCGGATTCAGCGGTTTTAATAATAAGTGTATAAATAGGAATATTGCGCAACAATAAAATAAATTTCAAACTTATTAACTAATCTAAATAACAAAGTACAGTCGGATGTGTTCTTAAATTAATCAGACTTCTTTATCAGTTAGAAAGAATAAAAACAACACGTAAACCTTTGGCTTCTTAAATTCCATATATGGGACATAGATATATCCTACAAATAATATAAATAATAAATATGCTAATGAGTTTGTGAGTGTGTATGTGTGGATGTTTGTTAGTCTTACACATACATCCATACATATCTTCACGCCAAGTCCCTTACCGGGGTAGGCAGAGAGTATCGAGTGCCAGACCTCACGATCCTGACAAACCTGTCTTGCTTCCCTCACATTCATACACTTTTCATACAAACACGCCGGTTTCGGAGACTCTTGACACTACCCTCGAATAATATGCGATTGATCTGATCGTGAAATGTCAGCTTTGGTCTCCCCGGGTACCTACATCCATCCACAGTTTGTTAGTCTTTCATGCTTAAATGGCAGAACGAATTTGTCTGAAATTTGCAGCACCGATAGATTGTGACCTGGATTAACATATAGGCTACTTTTAATCCCGATCGCATAACCAATTCCTGTGCAAACGCAGGCGAAACCGCAGGCAGTAGCTAGTAACAAATAATGCCTGGACATAGAATCATATTTATTTTTCTTATGTAGGGGGTAAACGCGAACGCGGGGTAATCCCGAATCCAATAGTTTTAATGTGTTAGAAAGAGATAGCCGTATGTCACTCACCGGTAACTCAGAGATCACGCCACCACCAGTGCCAGTCAACGACATGGGAGACGCGGACGCACGTACTTTTCAAGGTATGTCAATTTTAATATTTTCAATGTTTTCGATGTTATTTTTTGATAAATTGAACTTGGTGTAGCTTCATTTCTATTGAGAATAGTTTTTTTAACCTTTAAATAGTGGGGAACTTACATACTAACCATTCAAATGACAGTGACGCATTTGGTAAAAGTTTTATAACCTAAAATATTTTTTTCATTTTATATTTTTTGACCCGGTGGGGTAAACGCGAACGCTTCATGTCGGGTAATCTCAAACTCTCGGCATTACCCCTCTCTCTTTTTTTGTTAGTTCCTTGTTAATATTTTTTTCCAACTACCCACTGGAAAATAGGGTATAGTGTTTTCCAGTCTATGTTGATTTCTTTGTGGCACTAAATTATGTTATCGGGTTATTTTGATGATGCTAGACATCAAATAAATTGTTTCAGATGACTCGTAATTATAAAAGAAAAACCGAAACTAATACAGCTTAGAGGATCTCAAAAAAGCTATAGTCGATGTTCAAACCAAGAAGGAGGCCAGTTAGAAGAAAAGGAAAACAGAAAAAGAGCTAAAACAAAAAAAATCAAGAACATAACAGAAAAAGTGCCAAGAGAAGGATTTCAGATGAAAAGACTTAGTGATAAGAAACCTTTAAATGAAGAGGCTAAACGAGTATTGAAGAATTTTAAGAATATAAGAGACTTGAATGAACCTATTCAAAATACCAAAGACACAGGAGAAGAGGCGAACGAAGACTACTTTTGTATCTTCTGTAGTGAGAAATATATATTATTAAAGATTGGATAATGTGTTACATGTGCGAGAAATGGGCTCATGAAAATTGCACTGACGGACAGTCAACATCGGCGGGTTACAGATGTAATGACATCTAGTAATGTTATTTCGTGATTAGCCCACTTGGTGTTCGGCTTTACCCGACATCAGTTGCGTAAAACCGAACACTAAGGGTTTTGTTAAAAATAATAATAATGTTGATTAGTAATACGTATTTTAGATAAGTAAAGTTTATAATTCAATGATTAAAGAAACTCTGTGATTTGATTCCACTGTTTTATTTATATTTTCGCTTAGGTGATCGCGTTGGCCCCACTTTCCCCTATATTTGTGTACAGCAGGCATCACTGGTAGATTCCTAACGGAACTATACTGACGATGCGTCCAGATATGTTATAATATGCCCAATTGATTAGTTGGGCAAATCAACAATTGTCGGAGTCCAAAATTAATAACCGACAGATTGTGAGTTTTCTGGCCAAATCATAATTTGCCGGCGCAGGCGCATCGTGATTTGCCCACGATAGACAGACATTATATATTCATGTATTAGCTATTAACTTATCACAGTTAACCGCTGAATTACTTTTAATAAAATGTAAGCTAATTTAAAGGCCGTGGTCACGCTAAGAATTTTTATTGCATTACGCTGAAATCCCGAAGGATAGCGTGAAAACACTAAACAAATTAAGCATCTACCAATTGGATAATAAAAGCAAGAAAAGTAAAGTAAAAATTAAGAAGTAAAAAAATATTTTCACGCCCATATCCCCGAAGAGGTACGCAGAAGTACAACTAGGGCACTCAAGATTAGCCGAAGACACTAAGTATTATATATTATATAATAAGTATACTATTACAAGTTGTTAAGTATTTAGTGTTTTTAAAATTTTTTGTATTATTCCACTCTTATCCCCCATCTAAAGGTCATCATTAGTAGGTCAGGAGATAAAATGGATCATGTTTTCATAATTAACTGAAATATTACGTCAGCGTGTTACGTCTCAATGTTAAGCTTTATTATTCCTGCCACCACAATGACGGTGTTTGCGATAGGTGCGTCTCAGTCGCCATAGTCTGGTAGAATATTCCGATAGCGTAGCAGCCTGGTTTGGCCTGATGGAGTTTTGCGATAATTATCACCGACTGGTACTATCCGTCCATATCAAGCGAAGGTGCATAATATATACGAGGATTCTTAATCGTGTGTTGAAAAAAAAATGTCGAGTGATAGGATACGAAGCACTATTTGAAGTAAAAAGTTGTTGTTTTGCTGAAAAAATAGTGTAACGGTTCGTTAATACATTCTTGGATTCTATTACACAAATACCTGAAGCTGGTGAACAAAAACAATCGGGGTTGATGATGATTCGCCTGCCTAAAATTATATTTGGAAAATTTAACTATGTGAGACGCTCTCTTCACTCTTATAACTTAATCAAAGTATTAAAAAGATAATTTAGAAAGTTATCTTTGTCCTGATACAGCACTGTGCTGATGTTTATTTCTGTGTAATAAATAAAATTTTGTATAAATAAATAACAAAATGAGGTCAAAGACTGTTTCTTCTTTAATTATTATGGATAAAGATTTTTACTCTCGGTCTGAGAAGGTGTTATCGGTATAATAAAATAGAAGCATCTTTACACAAATAGTGAATAGGTAATTTTCATCTTAATAGCTATGTTTTCACCTGCGTGCTCTCCATCACTTTTCACCAGATGAGCTGAAGATCATCGTACTTAGCTGTTAGTCCATTTTATATCAAGTCACATTAATGATGACATTGGAAGTAAATGTCTGTTGAAGAAATTCAATCATTTCTTCATCATAAAACTACGAATCAGTGATGAACTTTGAACATGTGTTTATATAAACAGATAAAGCAATTTTTGTAGTCAATAGAAAATATTATGTAGATTACAATATTTTGTACGCAAACTGCCCACTGTCAATCGACACCTGACAGTCCTGAAATGGCAAAACAATATACGTAAATATGTGTAAGCTTTTTGTATGTGATATAAGGCAGCGAAGAGACCACCTGGGCACCAAGACACCACAGACTTACGATACACAATACGTGCATCGCTGTTCTGTGGCCGGTGTTTTACTATACAAAATATTAACTTTATTATATGTAAAATATACATAAAAAATGAGAAAATAAAGACAAGCCCGCTGAGCTTCTTTCGCCGGATTTTCTAGCGGGTAGCCGCGTTCGGATCCGGTGATAGATTTTAGTATTATATAGAGGCGTCACAAATGCATCTTGAACCGTCTATGTGAAATATTCGGATATTCTGATTCTGACTTCGGGTGTTACGCTCAATAGGCCAGTATACCCTCCTGCAACGGTACATAGAGGAACTAAGGATAGTATGTACTTTATGTACCCGTGTCACATGAACAATTACGTAACAAACATACAAAGAAAACGTACAGTGGAATTGAGGACCTCTTCCTTTATTGGAGTCAGACCCCAAAAGAGAGCACACCTGGACAACAGAGCTGTATGAGCTGATGTGGAAGATGACGCCGACGATGTCGCAGAGAACAGCTAGTCGTGTGTAAATATTTATTTTTCAACATTGCAAAATGCAAACCTTTTGTTTTCGAGTAAAGTTAATTATGTTTGCTTGTAGACCATCCAACAAAAAACGTAATTGTTTAATTTCCTAATTAAAAACATATCGTAGCCCCAGGTTTGCATATGTGCTCAGATGGCAATAGTCTTGCCACCTATCACACTGGGTCTTTATGTCTTTGGCTCGACGTGGGTGTCCTAGTTGTGCTTCTGCCTATCTCTTCGAATATACGGATACAGGGATACTTTATGTTTGTTGAGATTTGAAATTATTTATTATACCATTAGTTCAAATCAACCTGTTAAGGAGAAGAAACGTTGAAATCAACTATGCGATATCTTCAATAAAGAGCACTGACGTAGTGGAAGCAAGAAAAAAAATTGCCTATTTCAAGTTGAAACCATGTTGAAACCGGGTTCATTCGTTAGCCTAGCAATTATAAAAGGAGGTAGGTAGATCACAAGGAAAAATTGTAGATTATTTGTAAAAGTTTTAATTGTCAGTTTAAATTACCTTAAATATGTCTAACCCGTTCATTGTTCTGTGTGGTGCTATGTACCCTTTTAGATAAAAACGTACTTTATAGCGAGTTATCTGGGAAGGATTCACTTATTTGTATTAGGTTATTAAACAGCCAAGAATGCTTGCCCCTCAGTATGGTAGGTACATCCTTGCCACAACTAATGTGTAGGTTTTATAATTGTTGAGTGCTGCAATTTTTACGACCATCATATCTATATCTCGTAAAAGAAATGAATCTGAATATTGAAGAAGTTCCTTAAAGTTATGTGATTGCGATGCTTGGATACAAGTGCCCGAATATACTTGGATTAGGGATAACGGAAAGCTTAAGAAGTTTAGTTTACTTAGTTGACGATAAGTTTTGGAACATTTTTAATATAAAAACTTATTTCTTTTGCAATATGTAGACATAGAAGTTACTCGCAATATATATTTTTGTATGCATTGTATGGTTACATATAAAAAAATCCCATGTTTTAGTTGACGCTACAATTTACGAATGACTATTCGGTAATTTTCTATGTTAACTAAGTTATCAAAAATGCAAGGAAATTCTAATTAATAACACTGTATTTTTAATGTTATAACCCCCTTTTCTCAATTTTAATATGCAAATAAATGCACAAATAAAAAATTTAGGCGTTTCTCATTAAAAGCTATTTTAAAGAAGGCATGTTTTAACTGAAAGAAGAAGTAATGTTATGTTGTCACAAAAGTGTTGTTGTTGAGGCGAAAGTTTCCAGTAGGGACCTGTGTCTTAACGACCTTCAGAATACATTAAATTTGTTGCCAACACATCATGCAAAGTGTTAGCGAAGTGAATTGAGAAAAAACCGGTCTAAGGAAAGTGCTCTTCCAAGAAACCATTATAAAATTAACTCCATAATGTCGCGTGAGTTTATTCTTTTGTATTCTGGGACAAACATAATTGCCATTGAAATTCTGGTAACCCTCACCGCTATTGCATTTGAGGGTTAGGTACTTACTGGTCCGTACTTATCCTCCTTTTACTTTTCCTGTACGTAACGTAAGGCGAAATAGAATTATCATCGCGTAAAGTTTGCACTGAGACAGTTAACTTGATAGTAGAGGTCGGCTTATCGGGATATCACCGAACCCAATGTTCTCATATGTCAAAAAAACGACGGGTCGCACTCCGGGCGTGCCCGCAGAAGTGAAAACTTGAATATTAACGTTGTGCATTTTTGATATTTTGGAACGGTTAGGGAATAATTTTGCACGAATTGCTTTAATTATCAGTATGAAAGTACTATCATTTATGGAGTAGAATACAATATTTATTTATTGCGCTATCGAGCATAAACATGACAACACGAACATTCGCGCAAGGGCCCTGAGCCCTTTTACGAATTTTCGATCAGTAGGGTTACTCTTGAATCTCGATATCATGCGAATTGGAAATTGGAATCGTTTATGTCACTTTAGGTACTTGTGAACTCAGAAATAGGGGATAATTAACATTTAGTTACAAATAAATTCAACGAATAGGATAAAATAATTTATTATTTACTATTACCTAAATGGTAATAATTCGCCAGTATTGTGCTCAAGAGTACCTAAAATGACATATTCGATTCCAATTTCCAATAATGCATGAATCGAGCTTCGAGAGTAACCCTACAGGTCACGTGTCCTGACGCGAGTTTAGAAGTTTTACCCATTCCAAAAAAAGTGCGCAACGTCGCTAAAGAAGTTTTCTCTTCAAAAATATCTTACTGACATGTTATTACAAAATAACGTCTTCTTAGGCGTTCTTACAAATTGTTCTTACGTTAGTTACAGAGCTCGAGGCTTAAGTTGGGTGACTTTCCCAAACGACTTTTTTTGTCTTCGAAATTAGTATTTGACAAAAGCAATATTATTCTTTATTATCTTTTTTAGTATTCCGTAGGTAGTTATTGGGTTGTGGCAAAAGTATTGTTTGCCTAGGACTTTAAATTAAGGTAGAAATAAATACATAAACCTCCATTTTTTCAAATCGGTGCTGTCCCTCTACTTTTTTTCGAAACAAAAAAGCTTATACACTAATAAAAATAAGTAAATTAAGTATATAACTTATTCTATTTCATAGAATATTAGTTTTATTCTTATTATATAGCATATTTTATTACATTATTAACTTTTATTAATACTGAAAGGCACAAACGTACTTGTCCTGCAAAATGTTCTCATATCGGTGGGCAAAAGTAATTCAACCCTAACTTTACAACGGCGAGTTCGACAGAGTCCCCACCCCATATATTTCCCTTGCTAGTGTGCGCTAATGTGCAGTCAGGACGTTTATGTAAAATGATTACGTATTCACCCCAATAACGTAAGTATGCCATTTCAGTTGCTCCTGGACAATTATTCAATGTTATCGGTGGTTACATTTTTAATATTCGCAACTTGATCAAACAAACTGTATATTAACGTATTATATATGTATTACATTTTATATTAATTTTTATCAAAATTTCCCATACATTGAAGCTGGAAAATTGTAAAAGACAAATAGACTTTTGCATTTCTTATCCTGATTGAAGTAAGCAGGCAAATAGAACGAGATAACAGAATACAAACATAATCTAAGTAATAAAAGTTTACTTTGTTTGTCAATTTTTAACATTAAACAATACAATTACTTACATTTGCGTAATTCTATCATATATCTATGATCTTTTTTTTATATAAGACATCAGTAAGCGACAGCCGTGGCTTATAGACACTATAACTGTTAATGATGCGTTGCTCTTCTATGGTCGGGATGTTAGACTAATTGTGGAAGTCTACCTCCGGATTGGGTCACTATGGCGGCAATAGGTAAAGTGGAGGATCCCTGGACAAGTCCGTATAGAGCACTCTACCACCAGTATTCGTTATTTTGAGTACCTAATTAGTAGTTTTATTATTATTGTTTGGATCTAACGGAGGTAGTAAGTGAATTAGCTTCATTGAATGTTATTGAATTTATCCTAGATATTATGCATTTTTTCTAATTTTCTAAAAAATGTTCTATTTCTCATGTCGCTGTTCTCACATCGCTGTAATCGATCGATGTGGTAATTAACACCGAAATAATGAGAAAAATCAGTCGGTGCAAAGGTATATAATATCGGTGTTTTGATTCATAACCAACGCAAAGTTTTGTCATTTCAGTGGTTCGCTTTATCATATCGGTAGATTGCTTTATCATCTCGGTGAGCCCCCGTTTGAGCTCACCTAGTCCCTATATTCGACGAAATTAAAAAGGCAGTTCCAACTTCCAACTGTTGAATCGTATTATTACTTCGGATTCTTCATCAAGCCAGTATCGGTATAAGATTTTTTTATATTATGTCCCAACTCAGTATTTACTGCTCTTCCGTGACTAACATAATATTACGGAACTTTAGTGAATGTGGGTATGGGGAAAGGTGCGCCAGATGGAGTAGTTGGGCTACTGAAGAGAACAGCGGATTAATTTGTTGTACATGATAGTTATATGAATAAGACAAATACCTTTGTAATTTAACTACTAATAATTAACTATTAAAATCTGCTGTCCAAAGCGCAAAAAAGTATTGTAGAAGAATACGAAGTGGAAGAAAAGGTCTGACTTCTCTCTACTAATTTTAACACATTCGTGGAAAAACATAATTAAACAAGTGGTTTGGACTAAAGAAACTAAAAATCGTATAGTTTTACGTCATTTCTCTTGAAAGAAGATTAATAAAGAAAATATTTTGGTTAATGCCCACATTTGGACTTCCACAATTTGTTTACTAACCACGAAATTAAATAAAAGCCTCAGCTTGCTACGCAATGTGATGTAAAATCCATCACTAAATCAAAAATAAGTAATGATTAAAGCTGTGATTATTGTAGTGTGGTTGTAATTAATGTTGAAGTTAAAAGACTGATTAAGTAGGTATATTATGTATAAAATTCCTGTTCTTATTATTGTTACACCTATAAGACTACAAAGTTTTAAGAGTACACACGGCAAGACAATTAGCTGGATCGTCCGCAGTAATAAATGTGTAATGTGCAATTCTAGCCTATAAGTGAATTTCGATTTCTTATTGTACTTCATTTTAATAAAAAAATGACAATAAAACTAAATGTGTTTTTTTTAATTGTAAGTACCTAGTAAATATAATAAAAAAAGAAAAGGAGAAAATAAATAATATAAAATGGGTTTTATTTTATTTGAATTTCTAAGAAAACCTAAGAAGACAGTTCTCATGTTACATGATAACCAAGTTCAGGTCTTCAGTTCTACGTCACCCTTGCAAAAATAACCTAGGTACCTACTAACTAAATCTCAGGTTATAAAAAAAGATTATCATATCGCTGGATATGTATATCATTTCGCTGGATAAACTGATCACTTTGGTGTATAAACTTTTCATATCGGTGTACATAAAAAAAAACAATCGGTGCCGGTTTGTGACATTGGTGGAAACCACAATTCAAAATTAATTTTCTTCTTAGTCGTTAATGTTACGTTGATAATATTAAATTTGGGGATATTTATTATCCTAAAGATTACACAAAACCTAAAAAAAAATGCAAAAAAATATAAATGAAAAAGTTCACCGATATGACAAAAAAATGCCTTTTGTTGAAATTCACCCAGTTAGAATTGGGGACAAGCAGCGATCGACAGAGATTTCCGCATTTCTGTAGGGTTACTCTCGAAGCTCGATTCATGCATTATTGGAAATTGGAATCGAATATGTCATTTTAGGTACTCTTGAACACAATACTGGCGAATTATTACCATTTAGTTAATAGTAAATAGTAAATTATTTTATCCTATTCGTTGAATTTATTTGTAACTAAATGTTAATAATCCCCTAATTCTGTGTTCACAAGTACCTAAAGTGACATATACGATTTCAATTTCCAATTCGCATGATATCGAGATTCAAGAGTAACCCTACTGGTTCTGAATTCCGGAGTTTTCTCAAGTTTATTTACGACATACATCCCCTCTCAGGGGAGCAAGAAAGTATCGATACAATTTCGGTACCTATATTTACTGTTTATTCTTTTTACTAGAATCGTCGACTTATATTTAAATTACAAGCGTGAGGTTTGTTTATTTTTTAGCATTTAAACTTTTCATCGTTGGCAGAAGATGGAATTTTATACACATGTATATATAAAAAAAAAACATTTCACTGATACACAGTAAGTACACTATAGTAATAATCACTGTAAAAAGGCACAAGCGTTACTAAAAAAGGAGGTAAAGCATTTAACATTTTCTACAAATTGCCCGCCGTTTACACTAAACTAATATTTATAACCTGAGTGAATGCATTTCTACATCGATAAAATCACTAAAATTGTAGTAAACAAGCACACAATAACGACTTAAAGATAAAAGCCCGGTGAAGTTGCAAAATCCACGAGGTTGGCAACACATTATTCATTAAAAAAATAAGACTTAAAGATAAATCTGAGTGCGAATGTATTCGTGACATTTTAAAATCGTGTTTCTTAATCAAAATAGTAGTGACGTAATAGCGCATAATACTAAAATACTAAAAATTGCAAATGTAACTATAAATTAAGCAAAATATACCCTGAAAACAAAGTATTTTTGGAGAAGGAAATTCATAACGGTATTTTAGGACATCCAGTCAATTGGTACTAATCTATGTTTGCTAATACCAAAGACAATAATTATAATACAATTACTAATCTCTGCTACTACAGAACCTGGCACGACGGAGTCTGACTCGTCCTTGACCGCTTTTTGTTTACATATTACTAGCTGTTTCCCGCGGTGTTGCCCGTGTGGTTATTGGTCCCACAGGATCATTTTTTCGGAATAAAAACTACCCTATGTGTTAATCCATGCACGTTACCCTCTATGTGTGTGCTAAATTTCACGAATATTGGTTCACAGTTTTTGTGTGAAGGAGTAACAAATAGTCAAACAAACATTTATAATATTAATAGAACACTAGCAGCCCGTCTCACTTTCGCATGAGTGGACTAACTTGTATGTTATTGTGCATATAAAACTTCCTCTTGAATTATCTATTCTTGTTTTATTTTTAATTAGTTATTCTTGTTAATTCCTAGACTTTACGTTGTAGTCTCTTTCTATAAGGGGAACCATCCTCTTCTTCCAACCGAAATCTAGTAACATGAACTAAATACTGCTTTTTGCTAGCGCTAGTTTTATTTATGGTAAACTAGCAGCCCGTCCCAGCTTCCCACGGGTCGATAAATTTTTATGCTATTATAATACGAACCTTCCTCTTGAAATACTCTATACATATATTGAAAACCTTGCAAGTAAATCCGTTGCGTAGATTTAAGAATTAAACATACTTAGGGACAGACAGCGGAAAGCCACTTTCTTTTATACTGTATAGTGACGTAATTACTTTAACTCTCATATCAATAAAAACAAGCAAAACAAGTCCCTAAAGCTGAGGTATGAAATATATCTAGGTTACACATTGGCCTTGGCACTGGTTAAGTTAGACGCGCAAATTAAGGCTATTTTTACATCAGACGACTTGTGCCGTAACAATATTTTAATTTTGGCAATATTCTTACTTTTCTGTTACCAACACTCAGCAGCTCTTAGCTGAAATGTATCCAGTTATGGTCGTGTAGTTAGTATTTAAACTACAAAAGACAGTAGATTCATGAATGTGGATTGAGACGTAAAATGTTAAAGTCCTCGTTGGTCTAATTGCTAACACATACATACATATATTTATGCCATGTGTCTAGAAGGAGAGTATCGAATCTAGTATCACTACCCTCGGATAATACCCGAGCGACTTCGTCATTGTCATTCTACAATCTGGCAAAATGTCGCATAGTTCTTTTAGTTCAACCCTATGAAATGCTTTCACGGGATCCACAAACCACAAAAAAGCTCTCTTCCTGCTTCTATGATATGAATACTAAACACAATGAGCATTCCCGCTCAGTGCCGCGCAAGAAAATAAGGCACTTTGTTTCTCAATTGCAAAGTGCATTTAAAACCTATATTTTTGTATGTAAATAAATAAAGAGTTTAAATCAGATTGCCGTTATGTATTACCATATATTCAAACATAGTTGGAATAGTCTAAGCTCTTGTTAAGAATTGCTGAATCATTTATTTCATTACTTGTTTTCTTAAATCTTTAAAAACGTTAATGAGGTTTTATAAATTAACAATTAGTTATAAAGGATTCACCATCTGCCATTCTGCCAGGCAGCTCGTAAAAGGTGAGCATAGGCTTACGGTCAATAACACCGTGACATCTGACTTCGCAGTGACTAACCCGGATTGGTACCAACGCCTTTTCTATTCGTGCCGCCATAACATAATGACGTGTTCGGGTTTGGAGGGTAAGGTAGGCGGTAAACTTACTTTTGCACGAGGCTCAACATCCCGGCCTCAGGTTGGCAACGCACCATTCCCACCTTTGTTGTCTCTAGGCGGCGTGAATTTCTTATGTACCATCAGGAAATCCGTGTGCTTGTTTGCTTTCCGATATCACAAAAATAAAAAATCATTTCAGTTTTATTATTGTCCACTGCTGTCACATTTGTTATTTCTAGGATTTTATCCATTACATTTCGTAACAAAGTTTTGTCTTGTATTCCAAGACCATCAACTAATCTCTGTTTAAAAAATGTTCAAAATATGTTGTCAAATATCTATTATTATTATAAAAATAAATATATTTCTAGACTACCCGCGGATTGTAAAAAATATCATATGCTAAGCCCATATAAAATTGTTTTGCAAGGTGGTTTTTTTTTATTTTTATTTTTTACTTAAAACAATTCACGTTCTTAGACTAGAAGCATACCTGTACATAGGCACGTAGGCCATTGACAATTAGATTATATAATCTATGACCGTGAAATATAGCCAAGTAATAAAAAAAGTGATTGTAATTGTATAAAAAGCGTGAGACCGTTTGAAGGTTGACCGCGGTATCAATAAGTATTGACAATTTATACGGTTTGTGGTTCTTTTGTAGGACCTTTATTAGAGTAGCCTTGAGGCAGATGTTAAGAAGCCTAATGGGTTACGCTTCGACCGCAACATTTCTAAGTTTACCTATTTTTGAACGAAGCAGGTACACGCTTCAAGTTTGATGGAAGAAAGATTGAAAATAGATTAACAAGTCATTTTTTTAATACTTTTAGTTAAACTTCGTTTCTCTTTTATTCTACGTGCTGTTTTTTTTTGAAGTGAAAACTTCTTTAGCGGCGTTGAGCACTTTTTTTTGGATAGGATAAAAACTTCTAAACTTGCGTCAGGACACGTGACCTGATTGAAAATTCGTAAGACGGCGTAGGGCGCTTGCGCGAATGTTCGTATTGTCATGTTTGTGTACGATAGCGCAATAAATGAATATTGTATTCTACCACATAAATTATAGTACTTTCATACTGATAATTAAAACAATTCGTGCAAAATTATTCCCTAACCGTTCCAAAATATCAAAAATGCACAATCAACGTTGTGTTTATTCAAGTTTTCACTTCTGCCGGCACTTTCCTGTCGTTTTTTTATTAAGGTAAAAAAGGGACGTGTTTACTATAAGCAACAAGTATTGAGTTTGAAGAAACAACTTCTATGAAAAACTAGTTGGAATGAAACAATTTAAAAAAGTGAAGATGACAAACACGGAACTCTTCTGGAGGTGATGCTGTACTTTTTGGTCCTAAACCATCTGAGCTGCTAACGCTAATTACAGTTATGGAAGATGATTTTAAATAAAGAGCCTTGCATTTCAATCTGAAAAAAACCGATGTAGTTTTAGACGAAATGTAGTGCTGGAACAAGTTAGTGAAATTTCATAGTTCGTATTGTCTTTTTTTATTTTATAGGAGCCCCAGGTAAGATATTTCAAAACGAGGCGTTGAATGAGAGTGCTAGATTTACAACAATAAAAGACATGCGTGCTGATGGATGTACGTAATTGGAGAAAACTAGTTGATGCTCCACGATCTAATCAGTTTTATCAAAAGGTAGTGTCAAGAGTCTTAGAAACCCGTGATTCCAAAATTTCTCATACATACAACACCATGTCGAAAACCTTAGATAAGGAAGCGCGCATAGTCTTGTGTCTACCTATGCCTACAGCATCGCACAGTATGCTTATTATACAGGATTGCACTTTCAGTTGAACGACCCTAACCCTACTGGGAATACCCCTGAAATTCAATTTCACGCAAATTGGAAATTGGAATTGGATATTTCATTGTTGGTACTCTTTTGAACACTAGCGGATTTTTAGTTAAAAAAATTCAGCGTTTCTAATAAAATAACTTATTGGTAATAATTCGCCAGTACCGCAGGTTTTCTTGAAACCTAAAACGACATATCCGATACTAATTTCCAATATTGCATGAATCGAGATTCAAGAGCAACCCTACATGTACGAATCTGATCTGCGCCGCCGTGTAGATGGATGTATTTCCCAAGATGTTGATTAAGCAGACTACAAAATACTTTGGCCAATATAGTCGCCAATGATATAGGCCTATAGTTATTGATATCAGGTGTTTCCCTCGTATTATGCTTAAAACAATGGAAATTACATACACCGTAGATACATCTACGGTGTATGTACTTTCCATTGTTTTAAAAGGAGAGTAAAGAGAGAGTATGCAGGGAGTAGTATCAACATAGCGCTGAGTATAATATTTCAAAATGAGGTTTTGATTCAGGGCACTAGACTCTCGACTTTGCATAATTCTGTGCTAATCCTAACGTTACTTTAAGGAAGCGAGAATTGGATGTGTCAGAAAAACATGGCACTTGCATAAATTATGTCGAAATGAGAGCACTACAGAAAACTGTACTATTACTGCATCACAATTCACAAGTGCCTCTTGTGGCTTAAGGTGAAATAAAGATAAATTTTGAATTCGAATTTTTTTTAACTTTTATGCTGACCGCATTCTCAATAGTGAGATATAAGAAAGAGTGGGGTTTTAAGAAATAAAGGGAATATTTCGTTGTTTCAATCATCTGGGAAAGATGACATATGAAAGATTGGTAAAATACAATGCAAATGTAGATGGTTGTACCTGGAGAGACATAGCTCGGAGCTCGGTTTTTTTCCGGGGGGGATATCAATAATCACCGAAACTGGCATGTTTGTACGAAAAGAGTAAATGTAAAGTAATGACTGTGAAGGAAGGCAGGCAGGTCTGCCGGGATTGTGACTTATGTTACTAGACAATCTCTGCCTAACTCGCAAGGGGTTGGCGTAAAAATTATTTGGCGTTAAATACATTTTTTCTAACTATGTCAACTTATATTTATTTTAAGGCGTAAATTATAAACTTCTTACGTTACTGGGTATAACTGTGGTTCATTGTTAATTATAAAGAAATTAAAGCGTCTTTACACACCCCAAGTTAGTAATCACATGTAAGTAGTCTGATTTTTAAATATAAATCTTACCTAAATCACAAGAGACGACAATGGCAATAATTAGTGTTATAACGATAACAATCGTCGCAGTACCTTACCACTCCCACCGATCACGACGAAGTGAAATATCTAATCAAAGATCTTCACAACAGAAAGGCCCCGGGGCCGGATAGTATCTCGAACAGACTAATAAAGTACTTTCCGTCCGCACTCATATTCCTATTAGTAAACATCTTCAATGTATTACTAGCAAGCAGTGCTTTTCCTGACAAGTGGAAAGAAGCCACCTGCATAGGAATACATAAACCGTGTTAACCCCGTAACATTGCGAGTAGTTACCGCCCGATTAGTCTTATTAGTTCACTCGGCAAAATATACGAGCGTCTTATCCTCGCCCGCCTTAAGACAGTCGTAGCCGAGAAACATTTGTTAATGGATGCGCAATTTGGTTTCCGGGCAGCCCATTCATGTACAAATGAAGTGCACCGCCTCACGGAGCACATACTAGACGGCCTGATAGACGTTGCCCCCTATACACGGGAGCCCTATTCTACGACGTGGCCAAGGCGTTCAATAAGGTCTGGCATAACAGCCTAATCTATAAGCTCTACGAAATGGGCGTGCCAGACAGACTAATACTTATCATACGACACTACTTATCAAATCGCAAATTCAGATTTCGTGTAGAAGGTACTCTATCTAGCAGTAGGCCCCTAGAGGCTGGGGTGCCGCAGGGCTCGGTGCTCTCACCTTTGCTATACAGCCTGTACACGAATGACGCACCACGACCGCCGCGCGTCCACGTAGCCCTTTTCGTGGACAACACGGCACTATATACGTCCAGCCATAACGGACAGTTATAGGCAGAACCCTACGTAGCGCGGCCTCTCTCCTGAGCGACTGGTTCAGGAAGTGGCGTATAGAAGTAAACCCCGATAAAAGTGCAGCGGTATACTTTAATCGGGGTACTAGGTCATTCGAACGGATGAGACCCTATCGCGATCCGGGTACCATTAAAATGTTCGATAGAATAATTCCCTGGGAAAAATCAACAAAATACCTAGGGGTTATTCTAGACAATCAGATGTCGTTCAAACCGCACATATCACGTGTAACTAACAAAGCTAAGTACATACTTAGCCGTCTCTATTATTTAATTAATAAAGACAGTAAAATGTCACTTCGTAACAAAGTGACACTTTACAAAACGTGTGTCAGGCCAATCTTAGCTTACGCAAGTCTAGCCTTCGCACATACGTATCCGACCCATCTTAAAAAGCTGCATGTAGTCCAAAATAGGTTCATGCGTACTGCCACCGGTTGTCCGTGGTACGCACGCAACGAAGACCTACATCGCGATCTAGATTTGCCCACAATTGCGCAGCATTTCAAAGAACTATCGGAACGTTACTTTAAATAACGGCTGCCCACCCTAACCCGGTGTTAGCACCCGCGTGTGACTACACACCGGCCGTAAACGCGCCCGCCAGACTTAGGAAGCCACCATGGCTATTGGATCCACCGGATCCAATAGCCATGGTGGGTCTCCTATATCTCCCTCCCAATCCCAACCGGGACACCAATTCACAGGACACTACACTACACCGTCGCCGCCGGTCTAGGCGACAAAGACCTCTCTTGCGCCCGGCGCCTGACGCCAAGCGACGAGCCGCCACTATTCCTCCATCAAGTCCATCCAGTAACCAGAACGCAGCACCAAGTCAAGGTACGGTCTCCCGAGAGACGCCTTTGTTGCTGGCATTGTAGGGAACAGTACAATCCATCTAAATAATGATGTCTCGGGCTGAGCACTCTGCTCGGCTCACAAAGTGAAGTTTTAAAAACCGCGAGGTTGGCAACACATTAGTCATTCCAAAAAAAAGTACCTTACCACCTAGAAAGTGTGTATAATAAGTAAGTAAATGAATATGTTCACACCCATTTCCCCGAAGAGACAGGCAGGCGCAAAAACAAGGCACCCACGACTAGGCGAAGACACTAAGTCCCACATGGTGATAGATAGCAAGCCTATCGCCAACCGGGTATAGGTATCCGGGCAACGTTATATTTAATAGAAAATTGAAAATACTAATTTTTTTGTTGCCCTACCCGGGGATTGAACATGAGACCTCAAGAAGTCAAGTCCGACGCCGAATAGTAGTCCGGCGACCACAGAGTTGACCAAAGCGAAGAAAGAAAATATATTTGCTTCTTGAAAATAACAAAAATACTCAGTAGTTCAATTGGCTGAGTATCCATGGTGAGCCATTTTTTATCTTTTAATCTGTCATTTTCTGTATAAAATCGTAACTTAATGATAGATCGAAAGTTAATTGTAGTCTCTGAGTGTAAATTATTTTGTTGTTATGGAAATTAAGATTAAAGGATACGAAATATTTTGCAATATTTTTGTTATTTCACAACATTTTTTATTTCACAACATTAAGTAAGTAATTAATGTATTTCGTCGTTAACCTTTTATGTCAATCGCTTGGTTTCAATCCTATTTTTCTTTATCATATGTGCCATTAAAAAAATGATAACATTAAATTATACGGTACAAATATTAGAATTATGCAATAGATTGAAGGTTTGAGGCTTAAGAATTAAGATTTAGAGTACTTATGTGACGACCCCATCGCCCTTTAGTTGTAATCTAGTTAGAAGTTACTGTGTCATTCTGATAAATAGCTAATAGAGTTGTGTAGTAATGTGTCCGGATAAGTAGCACATTATCTATTCCTGCCGCCCGCCGTAACGTCAAAGCTCCCTATTTTCGTTTTCCCTGTTGGTTAGTAGGGTGGCCGGTAGTCTAAGATCTCGGTCACAACATATTAATATTTTGCTTATAACTAATAATAAATAAATAAATAACTATCCCTGGAGAAGTTACACAAATTGAATCTAACGCCAACGTAAGCAAATTGTATGCCTGTGTTATGGTTGTTAGTCCACGATTCTAAATCATAGAAATACTTAAATAGATACAAGAATAAAATTAGTAAACACCCAGACCGGAGATCTAAATGTTCACCACACAAATGCCTGCCCCCGTCGGGAATCGAAATCGAGCCTCGCGGTTGGTCGGTGTAGTTAGGCGTGTATGCTAGCCACTCGACCAACAAGGTCAATATGATCAACGTTGTTGCCTGTTACTAACAGGGGAACTTCCCTCTTCTTCGAAAAGAAATCTACTAACATTAAAAAATCTCAGGCAATGTTGTTTTAATTGCAAATATGAATACGTTTTGTATTCGTTTTTTTGGTATTTAATCGTATGGGTAATAATACATCGGTATACTACTGCAATTAGTAAAGTTCAAATGCCTACGAGTATGTCTCTATATCAAGTATCTTGCAATACATGATTAAATTTTCGAGAAGATTTCGTGTCAAAATTCTAAAAAAAATGATTGGCATTTGTAATTCGTACCTTTGTTTGTTGGTGGCATCTGATGCCTAAATAATTTCCCCAAAAAAAGGAGCAGTTTTCTCTGCACGACTGTTACTTGTTTCTAAATAAATTAAACAAGAGACACGATCTTGTTTGCTCTCTTATATATTTTTTTTAATTACTGAGGTCTGACTGCTAAAGGATCTTGGGCTAAAACTGACGATTGGCTGTAATTGTCTGTGCTATCATGAGTGTTATGTTGGTTTAATACTTAAAGGTTTTATTCCTATAGGAATTCGTGTAGTTCTTTTACTAGTCTGTACTACCATAAAGCAAAGAGTAAAGTAACTGTCCATAAAGGATCCATAAAGATGGAATGTTTGTCTCAAGATGACATTGAAATTATTTTATGTCAAAATTATATTAAATGATAACAAGGCTTCATTAAATTTAAAACGTTATTAATTGTATCATTCGAAGTTACAAACTTTTTTTTAAATCAAAACTAAAAGTAAAATGCAGAGTTCTAATATTTTATTAATGTAAATGATGTAAAAAAAGAACAACAGCACAGTTTAAGTACCCCTTAAGGACTTCATAGCTAGATTGTTCAGTTAAACGGCTCTTCTTATGCAAAATACTTAATGATAATACGTGTAGGTATGTCTTTTCAAACCATCAAAAAATCTGTCTGCTTGTTTGCCTTTCAACTCAGCACAACAAAATCGAAGTGCCTTCATCATTTTTGCTGTAAGAGCCCAATGACTGCTTGTTTAAGAAGATATTTATACGAAATTAGATACAGTTATAACCAACTTATCTATATTAGAGTAAAACATTTTTTTAGTGTAAGAAAGCAAAGAAAGTCAAATATGTGCGACTCAGAATCATGCTCAGATTGTAAACTTGAGTTCATTGAGAAGAAATGGACAGAAATCCTATTGAACTGGGTAAGTAGAAAGCTTCAAGTTGCCATTGGCTTTAGAATTTTAAAGTATTACATAATAAGAATAATCGATTCAACAAAAATCTCAGTTCGCTGAAACCAATATTTTTCAAAATATGACAAAACTAAAATGTATGGGTTTTCTATGGATAATCGATAGCGCTTATTAAAAAAAACTTGTAGAGCTGCTCTGATTATAACAAAATGGCGGAAAACGACCTTTTCCGGGCGCAATTAAAAAATATATTTAACGCAGTCAAGGCTAGCTTTGGTAGCCTTCGGAAGTTAATTGAGCCAGATTGGGGTAGTACACACTCTAGGATTTCGTGGCAAAAAGCAGTAAATGACATTTACAAACAAAATTTTGCACAAAAATATGATTCTGCATTTCACTATTTTTTTTTACTAAACACCATTTTTTCGTTTTTACTTACTATCAATATTTTAACGAATTTTCGTGATTTCCTTCTAACGAAACGTTAGTGTTACTTGAATGCAGTTGAGATTTTCATAAAAATATTCAATTTGACCGCCTCTTTGGTCGAGTGGCTAGCCTAGTCGCCTACCTACATCGGCCGACCGCGAGGCTCGGGTTCGATTCCCGACGGGGGCAGGCATTTGTGTGATGAACATTTAGATGTCTGCATTTCCGGGTCTGGGTGTTTATTAAATTTATTCTGGTATCTATTTAAGTATTTCTATGTATTAGTTTCGTTGACTAACACCCATAACACAAGCATATAATTTGCTTACTTTGGGGTTAGATTCAATTTGTGTAACTTGTCCAAGTTGTAAAAAAGTAGTTGTAAAAAATATTGAAATGTCGAAAAATATTGGTATCCGCAAGTGAAGATTTGGTGTGTCTAACAATTTTATTATTTTACGTAAAAATAGTATGTCTGAGTGAAACTACTTATTATAATGCAATTTCGGGATACCTTATCTTGTATAAGAATACGATAATAACTTAAACTAATTATAGTTATAGGGGGTCAGCGAAAAAGTACAAGGCACTCCTGATGGTGAGAGACAACCGTGGCCTATAGACCATAGATGTCACAGGTGCGTCGCTGTAATACGACCGAGATGTTAGGCGTATTGTGCAAGTCTACTGGCTACCCTACCCTTTGAACCGGAACATAATAGACATTGTTATTTATTAGTTTATTATCTATTACTCCGACCGCCTCGTTGGTCGAGTGGCTAGCGTACAAGCCTAACTACACAAACAAACCGCGAGACTCGGGTTTGATTCCCGACGGGGGCAGGCATTTGTGTGATGAACATTCCTGGGTCTAGGTGCTTATTAAATTTATTGTGGTATCTATTTAAGTATTTCTATGTACTGGTGTCGTTGACTAACACCCATAACACATGCATATAATTCACTTACTTTTAGGATTAGATTCAATTTGTGTAGGTAACTTGTTCAATGATATTTATTTATTACTAAAAATTACCTAATATTATATGGTATAGTAGTAGGCTATTATACACTAATAAAATAAAACATATATAGTAATTTTAAATTGTCGTATTCCACGCAGATGGTAGAGTCATTTCCCAATGTTGGTCCGGGTCTTCTATCTAGAATAGACTATCTGCCTTCTTGACAGACAGCTCGTAAGTGCCGATCATAGGATAGGTGGGTCATTGCCAACAAGACCTACGGTGGTTAAATGCTGTACAGCAACAAGCCCATCATAATGACAGCGTCATGTTCAGATCTGGAGGATAGGATAGCTGATAGACTTGCACAATAGGGTTAACCCGGCCACAGGGAAACGACACATCTATAAAATCTAGGGTGTATATAGGTCATGGTCATATTTTACCATCCGGAGAGAGGATTGCTTTGTTCGCTTTTGAAAAAAAAGACATTTTTATTTATTTCTCATTTTATTTTATTAATCAGGGTTACCAACAATTGTTACAATAATTTTATTGACACATTAAAAAAATAACCATTTGCACAACTTCTTACGGAAAAAAAAACAGTTTGACCTGTTTGTTGACCACTGTCTTAACTTTTCCTGTCGTCGTCTTCTTTTGTACTGGTTTCGAGGGTAGGCT
This sequence comes from Calephelis virginiensis, assembly GCA_002245475.1. Lineage (NCBI taxonomy): Eukaryota > Metazoa > Arthropoda > Insecta > Lepidoptera > Riodinidae > Calephelis > Calephelis virginiensis. The sequence continues at coordinate 364,942 of NJDC01001516.1, forward strand.
AGTCAAAAAAATGCTGACTTTAGATTCCAAATTCAGGTTACAAACGTGTCACTACCACCTTTATTATTTATAGATAATAAACAAGTATCTCTTACCGTCCGTACTCGCTACTATCGTGTTATGTGCTGAAGGGTAAAAAAGCCTTTATAAAATAGCACAAATAGATCCCTGCTATAGCAGAATCCCTCCTATAGGAGCTACGTACTAGTAACACTTATGGTGTTTATGTGCGAGGGGCGTATATTACCTGTTTATCCGCTGTTATACCTAATTCTTAAAAAAAATATCTTATAAAAAACACAATATATTTCAGTTGAGCAAATGTGTAGTCAAGAATAAGTTAAGAAAACTAACGTATGGTTGTCTTTTGGATGTCACGAGCAAGTACCAGAGTGACTTGAGGTACAGTGAGTTGGAGCAGGCCATGCTCTGTGCTCAGGATTTGGAGCCGTTTTTGGAATATAATTATCCAATTTTACGGTTAAGGTGCAACCGCTTTTTTTCCTGCATATCTACATAGCTTAGTATTACTTTGGATATTTTTGATAGGAACGATATTAATTTCTTTATTTTATATACCTACAGATTTCTACAAGTACAAATAAATGTTTTTCGTTAATTCTAAAAAAGGCAAGCTCATTAAGAGATATACTTAAGCGTGCCCAAGATAGAGTCAATGTTTAAAACACACACATAGAAATAAATATATCTTCATGTCAAGTCCCTTAGCCTAAGAACTCACCGAGCGGTTTCTTACCAACGGGCGCGCCCGCAGTTTCTGTAGAATGTAGATTTGTTATGTAAAAAGTATGAGCATATTTCACGATGCGTTATATACCCGCAGAGCCTGCGATCGTCTGCGGTTCCCGCGGCACCGGTCGCCCGCCGGTAGAATCGTATAAATTTGCAAGCGATGATATCAGACGCGACGGCTGTGTGACCGTACAAATTACCAGTCTCATGAATTTTCTCGTTGTTGAAATAAAACCGCAGTTCCCCGACCGCTGCGGACGCGGGTAAAAACCGCTCCCTGAGTTCTTAGGCTTACAGGGTAGGCAGAGAGTATCGATATCCAAATGTCACGATCCTTGCAAACCTGCTCAGTTTCTTCTAAATACAAATGCGCCGGTTTCGGAGGCTCTTGACACCACCCTCGGTTAAAACCTGAGCGATTTGAGGTCTCCCCAGGTACCTACATCCAACAACATTCACATTGTATATCTGTCAATTTTTTTATCTGTCATTCTTTCCACATCACTGGGACAAGAGGGCAAGCCCTTTCTCATTTTTACACCAACACTTTATTTCAATTCTATTCTTGCTCGGATCACACTGTTACGATTGCGGACAGCGAGCATTACACCACAAATTTTCCGTAGCACTCTCATGTCCACAGCTTTTATGCTACCCTTATGATTTTTCTAACATACCTAACTCTCGCTTCCATATAACAATATTGGGACAAGCACAGAATTATGCAAAGCTAGTCTAGCACATTGACTCAAAACCTCGCTTTCAAATAGCTTATCCAGCGCTCCATACACTATGACCTACACACTCTCCCTCCCTGCTTAAAACACAACCAAAATATACAATTACACTCTCTAGAACTCCTATATCCGTTCTGGCTATGGAGCTTTTAAATACTTACTTTTCTTTTCTTCGCATTCAAAGGTAAGCTCCTCCTTTACAATCACTTTCCATAACTATGACCAATGTTAAAAGCTCAGAAGGTGTAGAACACCAAGGTACAGCATCATCTGCATAAAGCAGGAGATACGAGAACTTATATTTATCAGGGGAAGATTGAACTCTGTACGTAAACAAAACATATTTCTAGCGTTTATAAAATTTTTGTCTATCTGTCTGTATCTCGACCGCGATTCACGCCGAATCTAGTGAACAAATTGTAACGATGTCTGGTAAATACATATTCATATTAGTCCGAGGAATAGTTATAGGCAACATTTTATCTCGCTTACTAATGGTAGAGTGTAGAGGTGAAAAGCCCAAATGTAATTTAACTACAACTTTTATTTGATGGCTAGTTCCGCACCTGAATATAAAGTGTACGCACGTACGAGGAAACGTGACCAATTAGGACCTCATAAGTTATGTACGGATATGTCTAATCTAGCTTGTGTGAATGCAATGAATTAATGAAGTTAGAGATAAAGAACCAGTGTACAGTATCATTATTTTTAATTAATGAAAATATGTCATATAAAACATAACTTAATTATAATCGCCGAACTCGGATCTTACAAGGACGACATTACAAGCTCTAGCATGTGCAAAGCAAAAGCTTGTTAAATTTCAAATGATTCTAAAAACTTTTCAATAACTAATTCATATGTGATTTTTCGTGACATTGGATGGCAAACAAGCAGTCGGATTTCCTGATGGGAAGAAACTCACGCCACCTAAAGACACCAACCTGAGTCTGGGATGTTAGGCCTCGAGCAAAAGTAAGTTTATCGGCTACCTTACCCTCAAAATCGGAACTCGACAATGACAAGAACTGACACTATGGCGGCAGACACAGACAAGGCGGCGGTACCAATCAGGGCGAGTTGCTGCGAAACTCTACCACCTTGTAGGATGTCACAGTGCTAGTGATGGTAAGCCCATGCTCGCTTATTACAACCTGCCTGGCAGGAATGCAGATGGTGTATTCTGCAAAGGAGCCCGGACCAACACGGAGAAAAACTGAACACTAGGATAAAGACGAAAACGATGATAATGATGGGATGTAATCGGCTGCAAATATTTTATCTACTCTCTATTTTCTCTCGCTTTTTCCTTCAAGTGGATTGCTATTCACTTGCACTTGAAGTTTTACAGTCGGTTGAACCGGTCTTTGATGATGATGCCGATGAATACTTGATTGTACAATTAGTGTATATGAAAATAGTCTAAGATAATTAACCTTTTGACGTAACATTAAAACCAACTAACCTGTTTCGAAATTTTAACTTTATCTTGAATTAAATTCCCCGTGTTGGTCCGGGCTCCTTTGTAGAATAGACCACCTTGCCAGGCAGCTCGTAAAAGGCGAGCATAGGCTCACCGTCTCTAACACCGTGATATCTGACTAGGTGGTAGAGTTTAGCAGCGACTCGCCCGGATTAATACCACCGCCTTACCCATTTCTGCCGCCATAACGTCATGACGTGTTCCGGTTCGGAGGGTAAGGTAGCCAGTAAACTTACTTTTGCCCGAGGCCTAACATCCCGGCCTCAGGTTGGCAACGCACCATTACCACCTTTGGTGTCTCAAGTCGGCGTGAATTTCTTACCATCACGAAATCCGTCTGCTTGTTTGCCTTCCAATATCATAAAAAAAAAGAATTATTAGTAGAAGTAGATTATTTAGTTCCAAATGTCACACTGTTGTTTACTGCACATCATCCTTATCTTGATATAACGCAGCCTATGTTACTACTGACTATTCAGGTAATTTTATTAGGTGACAGATTTATTAAAATTGTGTAAGTGTTGTCCGTTTGTCGATTACAAAGAAGCATGTCACTGTGATACAAATACAATTTTTTTTTACCAGGAATTTGTGCGAACCAGCAGATATACCCAAGAAAATATACATAATGACATCTGTGTTGCTCTACTATTGTTGTATGAGGTCCAAAACTGGGCAAGTTGACGCTGATATATTGGAAAAACTCACTACTGAAGAACAGGAGATTATTTTGAAGTTTTGTGAAAGTTTGAACAAAATGGAAACGACATTGTATAATGTGGAAAGTGCTATAAGAGGTAATTTTGCATTTTGACAAGGAAATAGATATTATGTTTAGGAGTTTTTTAGATAAGGATTCATCACATGATTAACACGTGACATTTAGCTTAACCCGATAAGAAATACTCGCCGCGCGTAGACATCAACGACGTGGATGGTATGTACATGGTGGATGGTGTTAAATCTCATACATGTTATTTATTGAAACTTATTTACGCCATAATTATCTATATAACGAATCTCCATTTTACGTGGTCATCGCATCATACCTGAACGGAGGGACTAATTTTGCTAATGATTTTTTTGTTGTGTTGGTTATTGTCAGAAGGTTCTTATGAAGAACAATACCAAAAATTGCAAAGAAAATGGGAATGCTTTGGTCCATACAAACTGATAATAGCTGTTAATGTCAAACTATACGAGGTTTGCCGAGTCGGATAGTATATTATGCTATCACACCATATCCATACAAGAGGCGAGCTTATTGTATTTGGCCCTGTCAATAGAAAAAAAAATAGGTGGATGGGATGGTAGCATATAAATTATTTAGGTCAGTTTGTAGATTTACCTGAATAGTCATATTTACCGTAAAGATAGTAAAAACCAATAAAAGTGGTCAACCCCAAAAATATTTAACAGTTGTAGTAAAACATGATAATATGTGCTTTCAAAGTGACAAGCAAGAATGCTAAAGTCAGAGTAAACATCTAAACTTGAGTAACACCTGGAGCAATTAAAGCTAGAATTATATCAATGACAGGCGGTTATTCTTACTAAGATTGTAAGATTGGGTCGAGGCAAAATAAAATTCAACAAAAACACAAATAAAATTAAGCTTAAAACTTCTAAATTTGGCTCTAAAATCAACAGTACTCTAAGAATACGTCTTGCTTGCAGCCGCATGTGAAGATTTATACGAGAAATTAAAAGGAGAAATCAGAAAACCTTTTGGTGTACCAAAATCAAGAAATCCTATTGCACCACTAGCTTCAAATTCTAGTGATATGTCTCAAATAATAGATAAGAAAGCATTGCAGTTCAAATCATCTATTTCGGTCCTACCATCGGTTATTACGGACGTTTCAAGATTTTCTGAAAATTCATCGTCAGATTCTACTGATGTTTTCGAAAGTGCTAACTATGAGCAAATTATGATAGCTTCTTCAAATTATAGAGATGATGGAGGATTTAGAAATCGGCAAGTTGACTTTTCAGAAGTTATGGAAACAAAAGGTAAAGTAAACTATTTTTATTAATGTTCAAAATATCCACATTTACTATCTTTGTAATATTTTCTTATCCTTTATATTATATACTTATAAAAAAGTAAAATAGTGATGTTTTTAGGAATACACATGGAGTTCTATATTATGAAATACATTTTATTTTATTTTATGAAATACAAGTTGCTACCATACACCTGAGTTGGTAATTGTGTGTTGTCGGAGGCTGGGATGTGAAGCCTCTTACGTAAATTTATTGACTGGGGCCATTTTCCTAGATCACGTTCAGAGCCAGATCATAGGAACTTAGCGTGTTAGGCTAAGAAAAAAAAATAGAACACTAATGTAACACGTGTATGTAACTAAATATTTCAAGTGTCCACCTATTTATAGAAATTATCTATGTGTAAATTAAATAACATTAATCTGACAGACATTCTTAAATGGTTTCTATTTTTTTGTTAAGTATCCTTCCTAAAGTGATTTCGAAATCTCGATTGCTCTCAGTAAAAATTTACTAAGCAATAAAAAATGCAATGAGCCCCACCTGTCAGACTGACCCTGTTAGAGAGGGCATCGTTAAATAATTAGCAAAGAATAAGTTTTCTGAAAATTCTTTCTTGGATACGTTGCTAGCTCCGTAGATAATTATTTATTTGTCAGGTACATGGGTGTGTCTTTTTTTAACGAAACTAAAATTTTAAGCCACAATTTTGTCAGTGACGAAATAAATCATAGCAGTAAGAAAGTGCTAGTACAATAATTTTGTAACTTTATGTACCATACCATACCGGGTATGGTACAGATGTACCTATTTATTCTTCAAACTAGATAGCTTTCAAACTAGGGGTAGGATAATCCCTTCTAGTTAACTAAGATCCAGCAAGCTTTACGTTACATTGAGGGGTTTTCAACTAGTGTTCTTAATCAAAAACGGTGGATTGGAAAAAACTCGACACAATAATAACTACGACGTAATTAATATCTGACTGTAAAATCGGAGCACCTCGATTACATTTTAATTTCCTAATAGCGTCGACGGAGCAACACATTCAGTCTGTTGAATACTCCTCCTTTAGAACAACCTCTGACATTTACAAAGAAAGACTAGATCTCCAAAAAAATAATAGAAGCCTTATTAAAAGTAAAAACGGTGGCAAACGACGTAACACACTTAGATCTTTTGGATGATTTGTTTGATGAGTGCTGGCGTTCGTTACCTTTATTACAAAGGGAAGACGTATTATAAAGTTGGTTATTGTGCACTATCTAATCATAAAGCCGATACATACATTTCAGCGTTGTAGGCGACGAAAGATAGTAAAGAATGTCTCAACCTCCCCAGCGCGATCCCGATCCACCACGGACAATGGTGACGTCAATCGACTTATCAATTTATGTTATATATTTATGTAATTGCAAGGCCGCAAGGCGCGAGGATAGGCTAAAAAATACAACATATAATTATTATTATATTATTTATTATTATAAAGACATATTTATATCACATGACCATATGATGAGGCCAACGATTATTCGAGGCAGAAATAATGAACTTAATTTTTTATGGTGCAGATATGAATTTTTATCACAAGGATTCATAGTTTTATTCCAAATATAGAGGTTAGCTTGTGGTAACTTTTAAATATATACAATGAAACTTACTTGAAAAGTGGGAATGACCACAAGTTACTTTATGCGGGTGCTCCTGAAGGGCAAAATTATGGGCACAACGGTGTGTTGCGTTGAGGAGGCTAGTCGCATCAATAGACTTATGGTGAACGACTTTCATAAGATTAATCGCACTTAATGCTTCCAGATTTATTGTAGCGATTCCAAAAAAAACAAGATTTTGGTACTTACTTGGAGATACGGTTCGCTGTGTACAACCGTCGCACGAGTTCCTTTTTTTTTGACGATGCGAACGGACATGTGGGTGAAATGTGTGAGATGTTTAAGTGTTTTTAGTTGGCTGTGACTATGACAAGAGCAATGTAGAGAGAGAAACTATTCTTGTAACCTGTGCTTCAGCCATCCTTGCTTTTGCAAACACGTCCATCCATTTAATTTTTGCGGGTGGAGAGCGACTTTAATTGATGTCCTTCTAGGAAAGACATCTCGCGTCAACAACATTACTAGTAGTAAAGTCAATTCCTACGAGTCTTACTATGCAGCTTCATCTCCTCAGTATGCATTGTTATCTGTTGTTTTCTTGTAATATATCTATGAAGTTTTCTTCTGCTGCTATCAATAGATGTTTTAACACAAATGACTATTTGAGATTAATTGGACCGTATTTTACCAACTTTTTTAAAGGCTAGAAGCGAGTTGGGTGTTTTAGAAGCGAACTCTGAAAATTGGCAAGCATCAAAATCTCCTAAAGACTATGAGGTTTTCATAGCTGGCCCACACATATCGCCAAACAGCGGTTGCCAAGCCCAGATAAGACCACTTATGTTAAAAATTGATTAGAATCGTCTGAAGTCCAAAAAAATAACTAGAACTAGTCTTATATTAATATGGGACATTATTATATTATTATACTTACAGTATAAGTCAATGAGTTCTTGAGTTTAACGGTAGCTAGTTATATTTGATGATTTGGTGATGTCACACACCATGAAGTTTCGCGAGCATATTATGGACTCCAAAATCTGACAGAAGTGTACAGGTCTGGAAGATCAATCTGGGTTTCGAGTAAGACAGCAACCATAGATTCACTCTAAGATAAAAAAAAATATCTTATGTGCTTACTACTAGAGGTACCGAACCCTGAGCGAGTATAGAAATAAAATTAGGAAAGCTGATCTTAGATTCTCACGTTAAGTACGAGTACCATCAGGATTAAACTAATGATGAAAAAGATAACTTTCAAATATTTTTTTTTATTCAAGTTATTTGACATTTTATCAAAACATATCATTATCTACACATAGGAAACAGCCAAGTTTGCTTAACATGATTATCACTTTCTTTAATCTTATTACATTACCTATCCAACTACCTATTATTGTTATATTTGTTACGACCTTCGAAAACTACTGAATCGTATCGAACAAAACTTTTAAGATAATAGACCCAAAAATTAGACCTTACATTTGGAGTCACAATTTCAAAGTATGGATACCAGCTAGAGGGGCGCTAATGAAATATTTGCCTAGGGCACTCTCGAAATTAAATCTGACTCTGGGGATAAACCATGTAACGTCACAACTAGTTATCGCCCTATCAGTCCATCAACCCCCCAACAGGCGACTTACTCCTGCCTGCCTTAAGCGATCCTAGCCGAAAACTAAATGAAAAAAGTTAGTAATTTGGCTTCCGGGCAGCTTATAACACTACTGCCAATGTATACGCTTTTATAATAAACTTCCCGATTTTATGAAAGATCTGCCATTAAATAAATTTAAAAAAATGTGTCAAAGTGAAATTGTATGAAAAAGGTTACTATACTGTTGCTGAATATCTGTCGGATAAGAATGCTTGGGATTAATTGCTCCTCATACCAATCTCTTACTAGTAATGATGTGTGATGTAATACTAATAAGTTTGTATAGAATAAGGAAAAAAAGACAGCCCGCTGAGTTTCTTGCCAGATCTTCTCAGTGTGTGGCCACGTTCCGATCCGGTGGTAGTTTTAGTATTATATAGACTCGTAACAAGTGCCTCTTGTAAGGTGAATGTCAATAAAAAAATACAGCTATTAAAGAAATTTTATCGAGGAACTTCCAGGAGGCAGTGGTGCGCCTAGGTGACCGGTTCAGGGATTGGTGCACAAAAGTTTACCCGGTGAAAATTTCAGCGGTGCTCTTAGTCCAAGGTTACGAACAAACAGACAGGTGAGCCCCGACCTCAGACCAGGCATCGCCTTAATGTTTGGCAGAATAATCCAAAAGCAAAAGGAAAGTTAAACATATACTTAGTTCGCAACGCACATTTTACGAGTCAAAAACAAAGCTTAAGTTCGTATTCGTATCATTTATCTTATAAATAAACTGTATGTTGTCACTTAGATGTAAAGTCACAATTTACAAAACACTTTTTCAAAACAAATTTAGTTTATTCGAGCGTAGTCTTTTCGCATATCTTTTCGACCCACTTATAATGGTTACAAGTCGTTAAAAATAATCTATTTTTAACGTGCCCACTGCTATCTTCTTTTCGTGGTGTATTTGCGACGTTTGTGATCGCGATATATTCTTATTGTAACTAGATCGTGATATCGATTCATTTAATTCCTTATGAGCTTCATATATTTTTGTGTCACAAAAGTATATTTTAAAATAGGACTAAGAATAATTAAATTTTACGTCCGTCACTCTACACATCATTTTACATACGTACCTACTTCCAGTTTTTTTACAGCCTCTGTGGCCAAGCATGAATATATGCCAATATTTTTATTATTATCTGTTATAATAGAGTTTGTTGTTGTGAAGTGAAACTTATTTCTTTTTCTTGGCTACTCTTAGTTACTCCCAAAAAAATACTATGTTATCGCTGAATTTCATACTGCTTATGAGATTGTTAATAATGTTGGTATTCAAGAAGTAGTAGGTACAGGAAAGAAAAAAATAAGACTACGAAAAGAAATGGGAACCCACAAAAAAAAACAATACCTTTAAAAAACAATTCTCTCAATGCAGTTAAACCGTAAAAATATGTAAGATCTGCGTAACACCAAGTCGGATATTAATTTACTATGGGACCTTCTGTTTTAAGTTGTTACGTAATTAGCTAATCTGACAACATAAGGTTGTTATGATAGTGACCAAATCAATATTTATTAAAAATCTTTTATTTTTTAAATAAATATATTGACTGGGTAATGTAGTATCTTTGATACTGTTACACTTACCTAGTGAAGGTTGTCCCGTTGTACGCTCAGTGATCGAGGATTTTCCAAGCAGAGGAATTTATAACCAACTGTTCTGACGCCTAAAAGCATCGAAGGGTAAGCGGGATCTTAGTAAAAAAAACTGAGATATTCGTTAATTGATAAACATCCTAAATGTTTTCTATAAAATCTTTTTGATACATGTAGTTGATAATAACTAAAAACATTACGTAAAGTTGTGTCCTCGTTTAGGTAATGTATGGATTTAAGCCTCAGTAAGGACGATATTTACTTATTTCAGTATGTATGTCGTCGTCGGTCATTATTATTAACCTGCGACTCGATCGGTTCGTATCTGACAGGCAAATTATTTTTGCGGGTAGGTATTTAGGTACTTTTGCTCGAGGCCTAACATCCCGGCCTCAGGTTGGCAACGCACCATTACCACCTTTGGTGTCTCTAGGCGGCGTGAATTTCTTAACATCAGGAAATCCGTCTGCTTGTTTGCCTTCCAATATCATAAAAAAAAATACCAACAAGACCACTGGCGGTGGAGTGCCGCGCGACAACTTGCACAGGTAGGGGTCCGTCGCCTTCTATTGCTACAACGAGTTAGTTGTCTTTGGTACTGTCATGTAAACTTGCTCAGTGCAGATAGCGATGCACATATAAAATCTATGGTGTCTCTAGGCTGGTTGTCTTCCTTTTTCTAGAAAGTCGTATGCTTGTCCGCTTTCTTATTGCATTAGTATGTGATTCATTCTTGTTCGTCCGTTAGTATGTCTATTTTTTTGTATGTATGTATGTTATCGAAATTAAAAAAAAACATCCTAACATCCTAATCTAATATAATATCAATAGTTCTAATCTAATATAATAATAACAGTTTACTTTTAATTGTTGGGATGATCGGACATATCTTTGTTGTTAATTAATCGATTTTGATGTTCCTTTTTAACCGAATTTAAAAGAGGACGTACGTACGGGTACTTACACCCATTTGGTATAGGTACCCGTGTGCACGTATGTCTGTATATTCACGATTATCTCAAAAAGTAGATCCGATTTAAATAGGGTAATGTTTATCGGATTGCAAATTTCTTAGGTTAGGATTTAAGGTGAGTCATGTAAGTATGAAATAAACCAAGAAACTCTGCAACAAAAAGGCGTGATTATTGCGAATAGCGAGCTTTAATTTTTTCTGATATTATTTTGTATTGGTTTTGGTAATTCTTTACTTTGAAAGGAAATAATGTATAAAGGACAAAAATATTAAAGAAGAAAAAGAAAAGAAAAATTATTTATTAGTGGAATATGAGTGTTACAAAGATATTACAAAATTATTTAAGCGTTCCTACATATTCTACTAACTTGTGGTGTGCAAATATTTTAATAAGTTTTTAATTATTTATTTACGATTTACTATTTACACACTATTTTTTGTTTGTTTTGAGATTACATGATTTATTAATACACACGACTTTTAGAATGTAAATTAAATTATCCCTATCTACCAGCCAGCCTATCTAAAGCCAGAATCGGAATCTGAAACATGATAAGATTTTGGGTAAATCGATGTAAGCCTTCAAGATCGAAGATTGTAAATTCAATCATAATTCAGAGATACGTTGTATCTTCTCACCAAGATCTTTGCGGGGTAGGCAGAGAGTAACGACTGCCAAGTGACATGAATCCTGCAAATCTGCCTAGCTTCCTCTATATTAATTTTTCCTAGTTCTTTCCAAGTACATAAAACTTTCTACATTGGAATTTGTAACTACTTCTGTTTGGAAATGTTTTATTTGCCATTCTTTCCACATGTCCTAACCAAAAGAATTTTGACTTTACCACTTTTACCACTTTCTTTTAAACTCGGGGATAGGGGTTGGCGGTTTACCATCCCCCTGCCCTTTCTGTCTCTGTCAATGTCTCTCCCTCAATATTTTTTTTTCAAATAGCCGAACCAAAAGAGCATGCACTTCTCTGAACTCGCTTATCAATATTCTCCCATAGTTACTTACGTAAAACCTTATCAAACGCTTTCTCCAAAAATACAGAAAACTTTTTGACTGACAATCGGATACTTCTTTGTGATGTTATTAAGCGAAAGCATCTGATCTATACGTACGCTCTTGCAAACCTGAAACCGCCCTGAAGCTTCCTTTTCATTGCATCGGATATTCAATCTTCATAAAAAAAAATTTTTTAGGAGTTACAGGTGATTTCTTTTCTCATATATCTCACTAACTTTTCTTTTATATACTCTAATATCATAATATTTTCTCATTCATTTTCATGCGTGATGAGTCACTGGTTTTTATTGCCAAATCCCTATTTATAATAACAATTCGCACTAACAAAAACAAACTAACAAAATGAAAAACGAAAAATCGGGAATCAAAAAATAACCGAATTCAAAGATACTAACTCAAAAGTAATAAATAATAATTTTGCAATTTTATATTACAAAATTGCCTTTTTTTTAGAATATAGTTTTAATCCAAAAACAACACTAACAGTAGTAGTAGCAGTTGTAGTCTATTTTGAAGTCCGTTCTTTACGATTAAGATACCAGTGACCTACTTTTTGCTCGCATAGATTATAAAATTTAATCGTAGTTAAATAACTTATAAACTATAACTTATAAACTGTTTGTAGGATCTTGATAAAAATACGGGATTACTTCCGAACTATGACCTTAACCTTTTCAAAGAAACGTCATAATCCATTCGTTATGGGCTGTAAAATACAGAGATAACAAACATACAAAAAATATTCCCGATTATTTGCAACTTACTCCTTTTTGGAATCTATTTTCTTTTTGACCAAAAAGGAGAAGGTCATAAATATAGATGGAGAAGGTCATAAATATGGATGGAGAAAAACACTGTGATAAAGTTTGTAAAATTCACAGATTCAGAACCATGTTGCCCAGTAGATTATTCTTGCGCTGGTTGTAATCCATCCAGTCAATGTTGTGCAGACACAAGACAAGCAAACACGGCAGATGACACAAAAGACAAGAGAACAAAGAAACATTCGTGAGTTATTCGACTAATGCTTTAATTATATTTAGATTAAACAACCAAACTATTGAAAATGATTTTCAGTCACATAGGAAAAGTTATAAAATTATATCACAGCGTCAGTGACACGCTCTGTGTAAGATGACGAAAAAGTTACTAAATTTAAGGTTTTTCTTTTGTCAGCAGTCGCCAACCAGTGACTATTTATTGCTAGTAGGTGGCTGTATTATAGCTAGTAGCACTAGCTTTCCCGGCGAACTTCATATCGCCAGCTCTGTGCTACGTACAATTTTGCCATAATTTTCCAATTAAGATTTATATATTAGATTTATAATAGCCAAATATCTCATTGTGCGACTTATTAGGTATTTTCGGCTAGTCTTGAGCGCCCTAGTTGTATCCCTGCCTACCACTTCGGGGGTACGGAACGTATAAGTTTTAATAGTTATTCTCTTCTGGACTAATTTGTTTAAAAATAAAACAAATTTTAAAAATAATTCCAACAGTTTCCACGTTTTAAGAATGTTAATAAGCTCGACGTTTTGTTTTAAACTAGGCGAACCAGCGAACTTCGCGCCGCCTGATAATGGCAGCTAGTAACAGTTTCAATGATAAAGATTAAATTGTTGCTTTTCCTATTTCTTTTGCAACATTTCCAGTTTTCTCTTCGTAAAAACTGTTCGTGACTCATAAGGAAGAAATTTAAAAATGAATAGCCTAAATAGCTATAAATTTGTATTTACGCAAACTAGGTAACTTACACTGCTGTAAACGTAAAATTTCTTTAAACTTTATTCTGTTATTCAGAGGTAACATAATTTCTACAAAAATTTTTTTAAAAGTTCTTTAGTTGTGTGTTGTAACACTTTATATACATAAAATCTAAGATGATTGTAAGGATCGCCTGTGTGGTCTAGCGGTCCGGGTGTTGGACTTGACTGCATGAGGTCCCGGGTTCGAATCCCGGATCGGCCAACAAAAAGAAAATTGGATTTTTCCAATTTTCTAATAAAAAAAATGTTGGTCGGGATTGGAATTGTGCCCAGTTGGCGATAGGCTTGCCACCTATCACATTGTGGGACTTAGTATCTTCGGCTAGTCGTGGGTGCCTTGGTTGTACCTCTGCCTACCTTCGGGGATATGGGCGTGAAGATACATTTTTTTTCTTTTTATGATTGTAAGGTAAACGGGCAGGACATGGACAGCCAGTCACAGTTAAAGACTAGTTCGCACGTTAATGCGTATATTATAATAATTGCGATAGTTTTCGTATCTTTAGTATATCACGTGGTACGTTGACACAAAAAGAGGTCATGCTAACTCTTTATTGGTTTATCGAAAGTCAAGATAATATTCCGGCAACGAGAAACAAAATGTTGTTGACCGGAACCGCACGTTTTTTTTATAATTAATATGTTAAATAAATCTATACATTTTTTGAATAACCTGTCTATAAGGTGTGAGGATATGTAAGTATGGTATGAAATTGTATAAAAAAGGAAGACATGATAATACTGACTATTGCACACAGTCTCACCCACGTGTTTTTACAAGTTAATTAATTTAACACTATTAAAGTTTTTACAAGTCTCGCGGAATCTTATTTAGATATAGGGACAAATACTATCCTGTCTTTTAAGTTGGACCAAATTACAGATAAGTACTTTTTTTATGATATTGGAAGGCAAACAGGCAGACGGATTTAGTTAGTAATGGTGCGCTGCCAACCTTAGGCCGGGATGTTCGACCTTAAGCAGAAGCAAATTTACGGGCTACGTTATCCTTCAAATCGGAATGCATCAAGGGTATGCGCAGACGTTATGGCTGAAGGAATAGGCAAGGCAGTGGTACTAGTTCGGACGAGTCGCTGCGAAACTTTACCACCTCGACTGATGTCTCGGTGTTAGTGACGATAAGCTTGTGCTCGCCCTTTACGAGCTGCCTGACAGGATAGCAGATAGTCTATTTTGCAAAGGAGTATAGACCAACACGAGGAGAAAACAGATACGTAATCCGGTTTAAATCGGTTCACTGGTTTCAGAGCTTATCTTAGACATACATTTTGACACGAGATTTTTGTATATATTGTTTACGGTTGTTATATAAGTTTATTAACCGAAAACCAACCCAGAAAGCGATAACGTATGCGTAAATAAACAAACTTTTAAAAAACAATTGCACTTACAAAACTTAACAAACACTCATGACTAGGAAACCGATTAAACTAAATTTTGTAATATTTAGAGTACCTAAGTTACGGAATCGAATAAAAGTCAAAACACAGTAACGTACTAATTCTATCACCATTCAAATCTGGTTTCTCAGATGCATTTGTGTAAATTTATCCAAATACCGTAAAGCAACTAAAATTAAAATATGTTTGCAGCAGCTGGAAAATTTACGGCATTATAACTGCAACGACCATTTTGTTGGTAATACCTACATTCACGATTCCTTTTCTAGCTTCAATCTCAAACAAAAAAGCCAAAACGGTAGCCTTTACTTTATCCAGGTATGAATTTCGATATCGTATTTTTAAATATTACTTTATACAAGTATCCACTCAAATAAAGCCTTTTTCTGATTCCGATTGGGATATAGGAAAAGTTTAAAAATTTAATCATTGTTATTTTCAGTCCAAATGTTGCGGATTGGTTTTGGGAATGCCGTGATAAGTTTTGTTATAAAATTTATAATAAAAGTAATTCAACTATTTATAGTTCTTTTGGTCGATGTAGTCTCTTATGTATGGGCCCTCAACTTTGGCCTTATCCTATTGGATCTTTTTACTTCAGTAAATCATTAGTTGCTATGACTAAGAGAAAATTAAAATACAAATTTCAATCTCCATCTGATTCTGTAAATGAATACATCGCCGAAGCTTTCAAATATTTTTTAAAGAATTTAATTCGATTAGATAAGAGCGATTTAAATTCAACAGAACATGATTTGATACCTAAAAAACTAAACATAATTTTAAATGTAGAAAGTGATACAGATCCGAAGTTACGTCTGAATACAGATGAATCTTATACTGTAAATATTGCATATGATGATGAAGTCAGTATAAAAATAAATTCTGTTTCATTTTCTGGAGTAAGACACGGTTTAGAAACATTGAGTCAGTTGATAGTCCTAGATGAAACTACTGGATATCTTCTTACATTAACAAATGTCGTAGTTAAAGATTCACCGTCATATAAATATAGAGGGCTAATGATTGACACTGGAAGGAATTTTATACCAATGGTTGACTTGCTTAGAACTATTGACGCAATGTCAATGTGTAAATTAAACACGTTTCATTGGAGAATATCTGATGTTACTAGTTTTCCATTAAGGTTATCGAATGACAAAATTAACAAATATGGTCCATATGATAGACACATGGTTTATAGAAAAGAAGATGTTGTTTCTTTGGTTAAAAGAGCAAGCGTCAGAGGTATTCGTATTTTAATAGAAGTTGCTGCTCCTGGTCCAGTTGGAAGACCATGGACTATGGTTCCTGATATTATAGGTGGTAGAAACAATGGCACTTGCAATAAGATTTTATGCTTAAGATTGCCAATGAAAGACTCCATTTTTGATATCCTTCAAGATATTTACTCTGATATAATAGAAATGACTGGTATTGAAGACGTTTTTCATTTAAGTGATGGTATATTTTCACTTGGGAATTGTTTTGACCTTCTGGACGATCGAGAAGGATTTTTAGACAAAGCCTTAGTGCGACTTAAACTTGCCAATAGAGGGTTTCTTCCAAAATTACCAATCATATGGTATACTCCACATTTATTGAGAGAAACAGAAATGAAATCATGGGATCGGTTTGGTGTGCAAGTTTATAATTGGGTTCCGATTTCCTCCAGCGACTTGAGCAGATTTCATGTGATTTATTCTACTAAATGGGATCTATCTTGTGAAATGAGAAAAAATAGATGTTATAAATACTGGTAAGATTTATAATATACTATTGTACAACTATTATTGGTAAAAAAACAAATTTGAAGATACAGTTCTTGCAACTTACCCAGGCAAGCTGGCTTTACTTATGGTAAAGACGTACTTATTTGTAGTAGCGTCTCTGTTGAGTTGTTGTTAAGTACATGTAAGAGCAAAATCGTCTTGGTAAGCTTTGAAATAAAACTAAGTTCTAACTTTTGTGTAACTTTAGGTCAATTACTACAAAAATACCCAATTAAGTAACTATTTGGTTTATAAAAATAAAGTCCCTCGTCGCCCTTAGTTGTAAGGAGTGTAGTAAGAAATACATGTCGTGTAAAGACATGAATTAAGTTGGTATTACTTTGACAACTCGGAGTTCTAACTCATTGACCTCCTGACGAAAAGTTAACCAGCTATCTTACTTCCTAAACTGCGACTCAACGATATCGAGCGCCGACGTTACTGCGACAGAAGAAGGTGTCTAAGGTGGTATTACAAAACCGGATAAAGCTTTTCATTACCCCACCACTTCATCTGGCTGACAGCGTTAGAAGAATATCCTAAATATTTATTAATTCGCATCTCTATTCCACAAAAAAAATATCAAACATAACTAGACCTAATAAAATATTTTTTTCTACTAGTCTATTAATATATCGATACGACATATCGATACGACAACAGTTTAAATAAATCTTAGAATGTCGTTAAGCTGTCAAATTAATTACTATTACTTAATTACTTTAATCAATATTTCGGCTTAATTTTAGAAAAGTATCAACATTTTAATAGCTTGTAATTTTTGCCAATAGGAATTATAGTCGTATTCCCTTATTGAATATTACTCTATTTTTCCTGTATTTCCAATGAATGAAATAAGGGTGAATTGTGAATCTTACTTATTGGTTACGACATCTCTTAGCATTTGATTCTTGAATTTCAAAAGGTCTTGGCAAGAAATGTATGCTTGGAAATCTTGGAGGAATAATGAAGTCTTTACAATAGAAGGAGGTGAATCAATACTATGGACAGACTTGGTTGATTCTGGTATGAACTTGAATCATTTTTCACATGACTCCAAAAAAGGAAAGATAATTGAGAAATTTGATTAAGTTTTCGACCGACTCCAAAAAAGGAGAGGTTCTCAATTCGACTGCATGCGTTTTTATTTTTATTTTTTTGTATGTTTGTTACTTGATTACTCGGCTTATAGGCAACCGATTTAGATGGTTCTTTTTTATAAATATAGGTTATGATTCCGTGGTGGTGTCTTATTAGTTTTATTATGACTAGATATAATAGTGGTTTTTCAGGATGAGGTCGTCAACATAATTTATGCATTATTAGGTGTAACTCTAAAACTACATGTCTACTAATAGAATGTTGATAACATTTATGTGGGACCATGTCAGAATCATTAGCTGACATGGAATAAAAATAAAAAGAATTATCGAATCGTGACTTGGTACCTAATGAAATATTCGTAGTTGGAGTCGGTTTTTACAGTTTTACTGCGCTTCATTATTTTGTTAATTTTTTACTGGATCAGGTATAGTTTAGCACCAAATATATGGAAAAATAGTTAAAAGGAGGATGCAAGGGATGTTCGATGGAATATTGTGGAAGGCTTAACGCGGTTACAGGTCTGGAAGAGGAGGATCAGGTTTTATCGCTCCGCAACATCCTCTGGCTGTGCGCTAGAGGGTTTTGTGGTTTTGTGGATCTCGAAAAAGTGTTTGAACGGTTTTTTTTTTATTGGGACATTATGCGGGATTACGGGATAGACGAGTCCCTGCTTCGTGCTGTGCAGTCAATGTATTTTGATTGTAAAGCAGCATCAGATCGCCTTAGTTTGATGTCAACATTGGTTTCAAGCAAGGTTGTGTATTGTCAGCACGCTTGTTTCTCTTGTATTTGCACAAATTACTCCGAAAATTAAGTTTAATGAATGATGAAGTGACCAAGTGGAGAATGGCCTGCTTTTTACAAATGATGCTGTACTTTTGGGCTCTACAACATCTGACCTGCAAACACTGGTCACAGTTATGGAAGGTGATAGTAAAAGAGAGAAGATTTTAATGCGAAGAATACCAAAATAATGGTACATGAAAGAGATGTAGTTAGAACGGATGTAAGTAAGAGTTGCAGTTGATAATGTAGTGCTAGAACAAGTGAAGTGAATTGTATATCTTGGTTATGCTTTTGTCGTGGGTGGAAGGTACACCGTGGATGTAGCAAGTAGAGTGTGTGCAGGAAATAGAGTGAATGGAGCGCTGGGTAAGCTATTTAAAAGCTAAAGCTTCAAGGTGCTAAACACACTTGGCATAATTCTGTGCTTATACCAACGTTGCTGTATGGAAGTGAGGTTTGGGTATGACATAAAAAAACATAAGAGTAGGATAAATGCGGTCGAAATTAAAGCGCTACGGAAAATCTCTGGTCTAAAACTCGCTGATCGCATTCGTAACAGTGATATCCGAGAAAGAGTGGGATTGAAAAAAAGCGTTGGTGTTAAAATGAAAAATGGCGTGCTCCGCTGGTTCGCTCTTGTTAAAAGAATGACAGACGAAACATTGACAAAAGTAGATGTACATTGCGAATGTGGATGGATGGAGGTACCTGGGGAAATCGTTCGGGAGTTTTCCGAGGGTGGTGTCAAGAGTGTCCGAAACCGGGGAGTTTGTATAAAAAGGGTAATGAACGTAGAGGAAGCCAGAAAGGTTCGCAAGGATCGTAAGATTTGGCACTCGATATTATCTGCTTATCACGCACGGGACTTGGCGTTAAGATATGTTTACTGGATGGACTGGTTCCGTTTATTATTTCTTTTGTTTGAATGTACAAAACCTTGTGGTTGGCAACTAAAAATTTTTGATAATGACCTAAGAATTTAGATTCGAAATACACTAATTTTTGTCTGACTGTTATTTGCGTTAAATACCTATACATTTTCTAAAAAAAAAACATTAATTAGAAAAACATGTTTGTTTGAATCCAATTAAGTAAGCTTTAAAAAACGGCCTTAAAAATTATGATTACTTAAAAAAAGAAATAAATCTCCAGCCTCAAACATTATCCCAGGTAATCTAGACTATCACTTATGGCCTCGAGCGGCAGTGGTGGCAGAGAGGCTATGGTCGGATGTAGTAGCCAGCTCCAGTGCAGACGTACAAGTATACACAAGGCTGGATATGCATAGGTATGTGATTTGAAATTTGTAAACCATTGATAATCCATCTTAAGATATTTTAAATATAACATTTATCTAAAATATTATCATAAACTATGTATTCCAAACAAGTTTCAAGCAACATCGAATCTCAATCTACCGTCAAACAATTAAATTATTTAAACAATTGTGTGATAAGATTGTTTACCTAAATGAAATATTTTTCAATTTTGAAACGTCTGCTTCTAAACAAAATCGTTCCCGAGACTTGCGGATGTTATTGTAATCAAATTCCTTACCATAAGCTGCTTTTGAATCGAGCTTTGTAATGTGCGCTAAGTTAATCTTAAGGAAACACAAGGAATTAAAGGTATCTTTTTATTGTCTGAGTAAAACGTTTTCTGAGTTTCTTTTCTTTCTTTAAGTTTTGGCCTTCACGTTAGTATTTAGCCATTTGTCAAGTAGAAATTTGCATCAAATTTTACATTAATTTCAATTAATTTTAATTAGTCATCAGTCGTAAGTCGTCAATAAGACATGTCAGGCTCTTGGGTAAAGCGGTGGCCTTTTTACACAAGCTCATGTAACGAGATTTGGCGGCAACGAGAAAATGCACGATACGCTAATTTCTTTATGATTATTTCATTTGTGCACTTTTACTGAACAAAATTGTACAAAATGCCACCAAAATTGACTAATTTCACCCAATATTAACACGAAATTCAATAATTATAAAAAAGCTTCGACCATATTTTCTCTCGATGGCGTCAAAACTCTCGTTCTCTGAGTTTGTAATCAAAATCGTCAGGCGTCACACTGTCAGTCGTTTTTTGACATATACCGTGAGATGGCAATTGTTAACGCCAAAGAGAGTACAATACAATACTTTCGGTTTTCGTTCGTTAATAGTTGTTTGAATTGTCAACGCCAAAACTTTGTGCTATATATATTTTAAACTAAAAAAGTTATCTTTAATTTAGAAGTTTTACTAAAGTTTTGTTTACCAGATCGCGCATGCTCCTGCGTGGCATTCGAGTGCAATCAATATGGCCACCGCGATGCAAAAACAATCCTCGTTCCTGTATTAATAAAATTAGAAAATGATCATAGGTACTCTTTTATTATAACACCAATCCCTTTTGGTTCTGACTTGATATAAAAGTTGCAGAAAATTTATATTAAATGTTAGTAAATTTATATCGCCTATGTGGTCTAGCGGTTCAGGTGTTGGACTTGACTGCATGAGGTCCCGGGTTCGAATCCCCTGTCGGGCAACAAAAAGAAAAGTTAGGTTTTCCAATTTTTTAAAATAAAAAATAATGTTGCTCGGGATTGGATATGCGCCCGGTTGGCGATAGGCTTGCCGCTTATCACGTTGTGGGACTTAGTGTCTTCGGCTAGTCGTGGGTACTCTGGTTGTGCCTCTGCCTACCCCTTCGGGGATATGGGTGTGAAGATACACAGTTTATTTATTTCAATATTTATTATGATAAAATGTCTGCTGTCCTTGGACATTAGCAACACCAGGCGTACCACATATGCGTAGAATGACACTATTTTCGTAGAGGCGCAAGTTGTAAAATTAGCAATTTTAATACAAAAATATTAAAAACTTTGCTGTCCGGGATTGGTTATGTGCCTGGTTACATTTTGATAGACTTGCCATCTATCGAAATTTCGGAATTTGTGTCTTCGCTTAGTAGTGGGTGCCATGGTTGTACCTCTGCCTACAAATTCGGTTATAGGGGTGTGAATATACATTTTTAAACATGTGATTTCAGCCTCTGATTAGTAACTATTGCCATCTTTGATGTTTAACAATAACGTGAGTGATATAGGCTCACAGTTTACGTACAAATAATTCATATAACTAAGTACCTATAGCTAGACACCGTGAGATAGAAAGAAAGAAAGAAAGAAAGAAGAAAGAAAAATATTTATTTGCGGAATATGAGTGTTACAAAGATGTTACAAAATTATTTAAGCCTTCCTACATATTCTACCAACTTGTGGTGTGCAAATATTTTAATATGTTTTTAATTAATTATTCACAATTACTATTTACACACTGTTTTTTGTTTGTTTTGAGATTACATGATTATTTATTAATACACACAATTTTAGAATGTAAATTAATTTATCCCTATCTACCGTAAACTACCATAATATATATAAGGTTAATGACTTTTTTATATGTTAATAAGGTTAATGACTTTTTTATATGTTGTTAGATAGCGAACAAGTAACCGGCTCTCCTTATGATAAGAGACAATTGTCGCCGATAGACACCATAGTTATTACTGGTGGCTATGGCAGGGATCTTAGACTAATGTATTCTATTTGGTCCAGTGAGAATCGCGACTGTAGCGAGCGCTGTTGCTATGACGATAGGATTAAGAAAGGCAGTGGTACCAATCAGGACAAGCGTCTGTACAGCACTAATATAAAGTTATGACTGACTAAACTGGTGAAACAATATTGTAACATAAATTTATAAACTCTCATCAGTGATTATCTTCAAGCAGCTGTTAGGAAACTCAGAGAATCTCTAGGTAAAGTACATGTTATTTGTCTCTCTGAAACATTTTTAGAGCAAGGTTCTGAACAAAATTTTAAACTTGATGGACACTATACAGCTTCTTATTTCTCTCGCAATAACCAGCGTCGTAGTGGCACCTGTATTAGTAAGTAAAGAACTTAATTTTAAAACTCTGGATTTACAAATGCACATACCATACTCTTTTGAATGCTGTGCAGTGGAGATAATAAACTATAATTTAAAAATAATATGTATATATCGTACTCCTAGTTCAAATGTAGATATCTTTCTTAATAATTTGGAATTATTATTAGAAAAAATTATGAAAAATTCTAAAAAGAAATTTGTTTTGTGTGGAGATTGGATTATAGACCTTTTAAAATCTACCAATACTCATAAAAATTTAACAAGCATTTTGGAAAATAATAATTTATATCAACATATTTTGAAACCTACAAGGAAACTTGCATGTTTGGATGTATATTTGGACAAGAAAATATAAATAAGTTCTATGAATGTCTGACGTCTTTAACTTTTATTGAAGTTCTTACTTGTAATAATTGTGAAGAGACTTTTAATGAATTTCATGATACCTTGATGTTATTTTATAAATTATGTTTTCCAAAAATTCAAGTTAAAGTGTCTAACAAGCCAATAAAAAACAAATGGCTGTCTAAAGGTCTTTTAAAGTGATGTAAAGTAAAACGTCAGTTGTATTTAAATTATCGTTATTCCAAATTTAACAAAAAGGGAAATAAAATGAGTTACATACGTTATAAAAATGTATTATCTAAATGTATACTAGAGTCTCAGAAACAGGCATCGTTCAAATACATATATTTATTGAACAGTCTTCTAATAAATGTAAAGCTTCATGGGATATAATTAAAAGTACATTTCAAAATAAAATGTCTAAAGAAGAAATAGAACAAGTTAAAATAAATAACTCAGTATATATTGATGCTCAAGAAATTTGTAATCATTTCAATGAGTTCTTTATAAATCAGACTAAATCTTGTTTTACTAATCAGGCTTGTTTTACAAATAGCATAAAGTCTCATAATTTGTCTAATCATAGTAAAACTATGTTTTTGACCCCAGTTGATGAGCATGATTTAGTTAAGGTAATACATAATTTGGAAAACACTTGACCAACTGGCTATGAAAACATAAGCACAATAATATTAAAGAATGTTATCAAATCAATCTGTGATATCAAAGCCTGTTTGTCATATAATTAATTTATTGTTTGTAGAAGGGAAATATCCTGATCGTTTAAATTATTTTCGTTTAAATTGTTTTCGTCTATGTACTTATACAAGTACATCGGAACTATGTCCTCGCCTAAAATTCCGCGCCAAAATTCAAATTCGCCGAAAACAAAGAGAACGGGTTTTTTTAAAGTCTACGTACTCATCTGAGGATACAGGGTCTCTAGAGGTTAGAGAAAAAATATTATAATGTCAAAGATTTTCTTGCAGATAAGAATAAATTATAAAATATTTCTAATATGAGTAATTTAATTGCAGAATGTTGGGTGCGCAGGAGTTTGTTTAGCCGTTTCTTCTCCTGTCTGGTTAGGTTTGGAAACGGTGGTAGTTTACGGTAGATAGGGATAAATTAATTTATATTTTAAAAATTGTTTGTATTAATAAATAATACATACATACATATCTTCACGCCAAGTCCCTTACGGGGTAGGCAGAGAGTATCGAGTGCCAGACCTCACGATCCTGACAAACCTGTCTTGCTTCCTTCACATTCATAACCCTTTTCATACAAAATAATCATGTAATCAATACTGTAAACAGTGTTTAAATAGTAAGCAAATAATTAAAATAACTAATTTAATTAATAACTATTAAAATATTTGCACACCACAAGTTGGTAGAATATGTAGAAACGCGTAAATAATTTTGTAACATCTTTGTTACACTCATATTCCGCAAATAAATATTTCTTTTCAGCGGGTAATAGAGTCGTCACATACCGGTGCCACACGCACCGCAGGTGGCAAAAAGCTAGATAAATTTTACCAATCGTAGCCAACCGTCGCAGAGCTTTACTAGTTTGTACTCGTACAAATTGTAGGTAATCATATAGACGAAATAAAACAAAATGCTATCGAGTATAATTATTTACAAACATTTTATTTAAGACAAAATATCACCTTCACACCGAATACGGGAAGGCACAGATATAACGAGCTGTCATTTGCATTGTACAATATTGAGGCATTTGTCATTATTTGCTAATATTCATTGAGACATATTAATAAATATTTATTAATTATTAACAAGTGTTTATTAATAAATATTAATTAATAATATTTAATATAACTATTCTGGCTATTCCGATCAAATTTAAATCTTCAAGATACGTTAACTGGCGGCCATTATTGTAAAATATTTTAAAACCTTTCTATGTTTTGGATTTATATTTTAATTTTTTTTCAAAAATTTAGTTTGACTAATTTTATTAAAATAATTTCAAATTTGATTAATTCAATTAAAAGTTAAATCATTCCTATATTGTAGCATATGACATGTCTTTCTATATTTTGCAATTAACTTAAGCTTTGAACAGCTGATAGAAAGTTTTAAAATAAAAATATTGTTTTCACTATGTCGCTGACTATTTCTGACCGCCAGTTTACCTGTAGACCAGTTATGATAGTTTAATTATTTTGTAATTGTACTTCATATTCTAACACTAATTACATAAAATAAAAGCATACGTCGCGTTTTTTTAATTACATTAAGCGTTAAAACTGTATAGCCTTAATCCATTAGGATTACGTTTACGGAAAATAATTGTTTTTAGCTTCTGATATATTAAGACTAGTTGGTAATATGACTTGGAACTGACAAAAATAAAGGACAAGTTTTGTAAAACAAAGTAATAATAAGCATAATGTTGAAACAAAATAGTGGATAGTCATCTCATCAATGGATGGATGCCGCCCTGGCCTATTCTTTTTTGTTGCGTTAAAAATTCAATATTCATAGTTAGGACAGCACAACGGCTGTTGGGTCAGCTAGTTTTTATAAAAGTTTAATGTTTCATTTTTTTTATTTGAAAAAGAAAACTAAATTGTACATAAACTTCACATTTTCCTAATTTTTAGCTTTAAAGCAGGTAGTTTTTATGAATTGTAATATTACACAAAAAAAAAATCCTGTATTTTTGACAGTACAAGTATAGTTAAACTATTATTATTATTGTTTATACATACATAAGGTGTCACACCTTTTGGAACTATTGATTTACTTATAGGCACATTTCAGTATTAGGTACTAAATATAATAGTTACTTACTATTATGTCACATTATTTGAAAAGTGCTAAAATTATATTACTAGGCATTAATAATATTAAAGAAATCAGTAATTAGTGTTCTATTGAAAAATCAGGTTTAAAAATAAAGTTAGACTTACAGTTTTTTAACTAAAAGAAAAAATTTATGGACAAGCAATGTCCAAATGAATCCAAAATCTATTTTTTTTTAATAAATATGTGGAGATAAATTATTTTATGACAGTTGCATTATCGTAGTTTTTAACACTTATACTCCGTTTATAATATTGAGAAATAAAATTCAATTATTAGATTTTGATCATTTATAAATAGCGATCGAATAAAACAAAATAATTTCTTTACGATATAACGATAATACAAATAGCTGCATGTATATATTTATGTATGTATTGTGATTTTAATATTGCTAATAATGAAGGACCGTTCTAAAAAATCCAGTAATAATCAATTTATTATATAAAAAGTGTCTTGAAGCTGGAAACATACTATCAGAGGCGGCTGACAGTTGCAACTTACTTAGCCGTGACTTACAGGGCACCTATCTACATAATGAAAGTACACTGAGCCGTGCAAACTATCGGACTTAAGTCGCGGAAGTGACCTTCAGCACTCGGACGTCCGAAATATATCTGGTGCGCTCGATGTTTATGTCACCCGTAAGCGTCCACGGACGGCATGTCCTCAGTACCTCTTAGTCGCGGCTGTAAACCGCATCCGATAGTATGTTTCCAGCTGGGGGACATTGTAAGTGTGGCCCTTACACTCCAAATGTTTGTACCAAGTTAAAAAAACAGACTGTAATTATAAAAGTGCCAAGTACAATGTCAGTCCACATTTTTTAAAGTTAAAAATCAAAACAATGCTAACTACTACTTTTATTTAATT